>JBCNJP010000330.1:0-46000 GCA_039602395.1 Deinandra increscens subsp. villosa
GATGGACATCAACACACAACTAGCAATGATCTCCTTACGTGCACAAAGGTTCTACAAAAGAATAGGCAGAAAGTTCAATGGAGATAGAAATGCTCAAATTGGGTTTGACAAAAGCAAAGCCAAATGCTACAACTACCACGAATTAGGACATTTTGCTAGGAATGCAAGCAGCCCAGAAGAGAAAACACAAGCCAAGATGGAGGAAACAAGTATCAGAGACCTCACAATGCATACACACCAGTTACCTATCCGTCACAATACATAGGCTCAAGAACAAAACCAGTAACACCAAGTGTATCCATTGAAGGTCCTACTGCTCCCTCATCAAGCTCAAAGCCACAAAGCCATGTAACTGTTGTTGTTGCTAATCAAACCTGTTGTGTTGATTGGGAGGAAATTGTAGGGATTTACAGTGGAATCCGGGTTACCGATTTTAATTTTTATTAAAACCGATTTAATAATTAAATTAATACTAGATTAATTTAGCAGCGGAAATGATTTAAACATGCGGACGCAACTGTAACAGGATCACTCACCGTACACGACAAACACAGAAAAGTATTTATTTAAGATAAATAAATAAATAAAATTATATATCTAAAATTTAGATACCTTAGCGGGTTCCGAAGAACAGTTCGAGACACGCGAGTTCAATGGACTCACGCTAGGGTGAACTGAAACATCTGACTCGAACCTGCGGGTCAGATCTTCGACTGAGACTCCGGCGGCCATCGGAGGCGGCGATGGCAGTGGCAGCGGCGGTGGTAACTTCACCACCGATGGCGGTGACAAAACTCCTTCCACCGGAATCGCGACGGGTACCGATCCTACGATGATCTTGTCCCCGGAAACCGGCGGTGACGAGGTGGCGGGTACATGATGGTAAAGCGGTGCAGGCCACGAGGACGGAACGGGGCGCGGTGGTCTCGGTTGCGCCGGCAACGCGAGAACCACCGGCCGACGATCAGCCGGCGGTGCGCCGGCGGACACGGCGGCGGCGGCGGTGGCTGCGGCCTGAGCTGCGGCTGCGGCTTTGGCTCGGCTTGCAGCCTCGGCTCGGGCGGTGGCTGCTTCCTGGTCAAGTCACTGAATAATACTCGTGAAATGTGGATCCATCAGGAATCACTGTGGTGGTGTCACCGGAGATCAAGGGCGACGACGGTAAAGTGTTTCTCATTCTGCTCCTTGGTTTGCGACGCAGAGAGAGATAGAGGAGGAGGAGATCAGGGTTTCAAAAAACTTATGACTTGTTCTCCACTCCTCCCCACCCTATAGGAGAATTTCGCAGACAATGGGCCCACCATGGCCTTCTGCAAATTCTCCTTGGCCCAGCCAATGGGTTAAACTGTTAAGCCATTAACAGTTTAACTCATCCGTCTTTTTAATCGCAAATGTATTTAGCCGATTAAATTTGTCATTGTAATAAATAAATCAATATTTATTTATTCGCCAGTCAGTTCAATTAACTAATTAAAAAGGTAATTAGTTTATCGTCCATTGACCCGGGTGTAACTCTTACGGGTCAACATCGGTCGGGTTCGTTAATTCGTCGGGTCAGGACACCCTGTTTCCAACAGAAATCATGCAAGAATTCTCTCCAATCAATCATGCTTTAATGGCAAAACAAATCTCCTACTTTGCTGAAAACTCCTCTACTTCATCCATGGATACCTCTTCAAACTATGAGGTAAACACTGAAATCCCAAATGAAGTTTTTTCTCTTCTTTGCAAAACTGAATGTGTTGAGAAGATAGAAAATTATAGAAAACATAACCTTGAACTTATTGAGGAAATTACAAGTCTAAAAGAAATCAGTGAATATTCTAGAAAGGCTGATATTGCTTACAATAATAAGATTGAAGAGCTGATCAAAAGCATTAGTGCACTAAAACATGAAAATTCCAATCTTATTACTCAAATCAAGGATCTGCTTTCTAAATTAGATTTTGCAAACAAGGAAAATGAGGAAATAAAATCGGAACTAAGTATCCGTGAAATTAAATATTCTATTACTACTCCTGACTGTGAAAAATTACAAGCAAGTAATGAGAAACACCTAAAACTATGGCAATGTCAGAAAACAACAGGAAATCATTTGAATAATGGAATTGGGTACAATAAGGTCACTTATCCTGATTCATACACTAAATGTGTGAACAAGGTTAAGAATGAAGAAACTAAGGTTCAACTTACACCTGATCCCATTATGAACACTGGAGAAGAAATTTCAAAATTCAGTGAATTGTCTGAATCATAAACTGAAAAGGTGTCATCTGTAGCTACTGTCTCAATTGAACCTCAGATTCACAGCAACCTTGTTAAAAACAAGAAAACTCTCTGGAAACTGAAAGACACCAAAAAAACTAAATCTTGATCCAAGCAAAATTATTCAAATGACAAAACACCTTTAGTCTCAAAACTTTCTAAATTTAAAATGATAAAGGAATGTTTGATATGTGGAAAAATCGGTCACATTGCTATCAACTATTTTCACAATCCTGTTTTTAAATTTAGTTAAGCTGTCAAAAGTCAAACTGCTGAAAAAAGGGGAACAAAATCTGAATTTATTTGTATAAGTAGTGAAAAAGTCAGTTCTGAAGATACAAAAAGTCAAAATGAAAATTATTTTGAACAAACAAAATCAAACAAATATAGATTTGCAAAATTCAGCAGTCATGACTTTGGAAAATCGGAATAGCTTCATGTTACTAAAACTCAGAAGAAACATGAACCTAGGAGCATTTATGCTCCTGAAGAAAGGAAATTTGATTCCGAGATAAAATTATCTCGGAAGGTAAAATTCACGATCCCGAGGTAAAAATTACCTCAGAGGGACAAAAACACTTGGAAAGCAACAAAATGAAAGAAAAGGAGCACCCGAGATAAAAGTTATCTCGGGAGGCAAAACTTTTGCACCGGAGGTAAAAGTTATCTCAGATAACAAATGTTACTCCAGAAAGAACTCCAGGAATGTAAACAACGTTTTTGTCCTAATAAAGCCAAAATTGTTTCAAGATATCAAAAGAAACAAGTGTTTCAGAGAAAGTCTTCAAATTTATAGTCAACAAGTAGTGATCCTACAAATTTCAAATTGAAACTCTCTGAAACATCAAAAGCAATGAAACAAAAGGAATATAGATCACGAAGGGATGTAACAAAACAAAAATCCAAAGACTTTCAGTGTAAAATAAACTCGTGTTCTATTTCCCAAAACAGTCAAAATTCTTCATCAAATGATCAGTCAAAAGCAGAGTCTTCAAAAACTAAAGGATTGACTCAAACACTTGTGCTCAGTGATTACAAGTATAATGACGCAGTGGGAAGACCCAAGACCACAAAGGCTTGGGTCTCCCTTAGAAATTAACTCATACTTTGTCTTAACATGTGCATAACACATCCAACAAATCTCAGGACAAGGTACAGTTACCAATTGGAAGCTTACCTTTGATAAGGTAAATTTTGTTAATGTTCTCAACTTCAATCTTCTAAGTGTCTCACAAATGTGTGACTAGAAGTTGAATGTTCTGTTTGATGAAAAATAAGCTATCATCCTTAAACCAGGTATCAAAATTTCTAATGAAATGATCTTGATTAAAGCACCTAGAAAGGATGGTCTATATACTCTGGATATGGCATATACACATCTAAGGATGGTATCACCTGCCTTATATCCAAAGCCTCTAAAGATGAATCAAATTTATGGCATAGAAGATTAGGTCATGTGAATTTCAAAACTATGAACAAACTGGTAAAACTTGATTTGGTCAAAGGTTTACCAAATATAACATTCACATGTACTGAACAATGTATGGCTTGTCTAAAAGGAAAGCAACGCAAATCTTCTCACAATCCTAAATTGGAAAGCTCTATCTCAAGTCCTTTAGAATTGCTACATATGGACTTATTTGGTCCTACAAGAGTAAAGAGCTTAGGGAAAAAATTCTTATTGTTTTGTATAACTGATGATTTTTTCAAGATACACTTGGGTTTTCTTTCTTGCAACCAAAGATGAAACCTCAGAGATTTTAATAGCACTAATCACTCAGCTTGAAAATCAGTCTAATTTAAAAGTTAAAACAATAAGAATTGACAATGGCACAGAGTTTAAAAATCATGTGTTAAACTCTTTCTGTGAAGAAAAAGGAATTGCTAGACAATTCAATGCAGCTAGAACTCCTCAGCAAAATGGTGTTGCGGAGAGAAGAAATAGAACCTTAATTGAGGCTGCAAGATCTATGCTGGCTGAATCAAAATTACCCGTAACATCTTGGGCTGAAGCAGTAAACACGACATATTATGTACAAAATAGGATTTTGATTGTAAAAGGTCATAACAAGACATCTTATGATTTTTGGAGAAAAAGAATACCTAACATACATTTTCTTAAATCATTTGGCTGTCTTGTAACAATACTGCTAACCAATGAACAAGTGTCAAAATTTGCTGAAAAAACTGTAGATGGTTATTTTGTGGGATACTCTGGTGTCTCTAAGGCATATAGAGTATATAACACCAGTTCTAAAATTATTGAAGAAACCATAAATGTGGTATTTAATGAGAAGTCAAAGAACAATTTAGAACTGAGCCCTCATGGTTATTTGATATTGACTCACTAACTACTTCTTTTAATGTAACTATTGATAAGCCTCTTAGTGAAAATGTGCAGACAGAAGATCTTCAAAATATTACAAATGGCAGGTTTAAAGGTGTTGATCCTCCATTCTTCTCATCTGTCAGCACAAAACCTTATGTCTCATCAACCAGTTTCAACCTATCTTCAGGAGATGTTATTCAATTCAGTTCTGATGGAACACATATTCCTCATATGGCAAATGAATCAGAACAACCAACTGAAAATCATCCAGTAACTCATCAAGACACTGTTGTAAGTCTTGGAAACTCAAGAAACAAATGTGATTTGAACAAACAATCACAGGCTTCAATAGAAAATCAGATAGGATGTAGCAACTCAGCCTCCACTTTACCTGAAGGCTTGAGCTCACCTACTCCTATTGATGACATTATTGAAGAAATGAACGAGCCTGTTGCCTTAAAAATTCAAGATGTTCAAGAATAACCTTCTTCAACAGAAATACCAGAATTAGTGCTTATGAATGAGTTTACTCCATTAAAACTTTCTAGCCTAATTGTCATCATGAATTCCCACCTACTTAAAACTCTAGAATTTTGAAACATCATCCTCTAGAGAATGTTATGGGAGAAGTGGAAGCACCTGTACTCACAAGAAGCAAATCAACTTATGCAAACATCTGCCTACATGCATGCTTCTTGTCACATTAGCAACCAAAGAAAATAAATGAAGCTTTAAGAGAAAACAGTTGGATTGAATCCATGTAAGAAGAACTTCTTCAAATCAACAAACAAAGAGTATGGGAGTTGGTGGATCTACCAAAGAATGCACCACCACCAATTGGAGCTAAATGGGTTTTTAGAAACAAGAAGGATGAAAGGGGCATTGTAGTAAAAAAACAAGGCAAGGTTAGTGGTTTAAGGCTTTGCTCAAGAAAAAGGAATAGACTATGATGAAGTTGTTGCACCAGTAGTAAGATTAGAAGCAATCAGGTATTTTTAACTATGCTGCTTACAAAAACTTCCATGTCTACCAAATGGAAATGTGCTTTTCTATATGGATTACTAAATGAAGAAGTATATGTGTGTCAACCACCTGGGTTTGAAGATCCTCATCATCCAAACAAGGTGTGCAAACTGATAAAAGCTCTATATGGTCTTAAACAGGCACCAAGAACCTGTTATGAGACTCTCTCTTGTTATCTAACCACACATGGATACAAAAGAGGAGCTATTGACAGCACTCTCTTCATTAGAATAGTTGGAAAGGATTTTTTAATGGTCCAAATTTATATGGATGATATCATTTTTGGTTCAACAAAAGATGCTCTCTGTAAGGAGTTTAAAGTCCTAATGCAAGAAAATTTTGAAATGAGCTCAATAGGTGAACTCACTTTCTCTCTAGGTCTTTAAGTAAGGAAAACAAAAGAAGGTATTTTTCTGAATCAATCAAAATATATCCAGGATATGCTAAAGAGGTTTGACATGCTGTCATCCTCCACTGCCAAACTCCTATATCAACATCACAAAAGTTAACATCTGATGTAATTGGTGAACCTGTTGATGAGCACACATATAGGGCCATGTTTAGTGTTTGCTTATGTGCTAGAAATCAGGCTGGACCAAAGGAATCACACTTAAATGTTGTGAAAAGAATTTATAGATACCTTAAAGGACAACCAAATCTTGGGTTATGGTATTCTAAAAATAAAGACTTCAATTTGAAGGCTTTCACAGACAGTGACTATGGATGATGCAATCTTGATAAAAAGTCAACATCTGGTGGATGTCAATATTTAGGAGATAGACTTGTATCATGGTAATGCAAAAAGCAGACATGTGTCTCAGCTTCTACAGCAGAAGCAGAATACATTGCAGCTTCAGCATGTTGTGGCCAGGTACTTTGGATATAAAATCAGATGATGGATCATGGAAACTCCTATGTATGCTGACAACACAAGTGCCATCACTATCACCAACAATCTCGTCAAATATTAAAAATCAAAGCACATTGAGATCATGTATCATTTTATTATTGATTGTGTTGAAAAGAAATTAATCAAACTCCACCATGTTCCAACTGAAAATCAATTGGCTGACTTATTCACAAAAGCATTTGATGAGGCCAGATTTTTCTACCTTATCATAGCCATAGGAATGATGAATTTTGATAAAATAAAATTTCAAATCTGATAGAATAAATTTCTCTTCTCTTGAAATAAAAAGAATCACAATTTTTTTTTCTTAAAAAAAGGTACTACCGAGATAATCTCACCCGAGATAACTCCATCCGAGATAACTAAAATTACCAAAGAAAAATTATCTCACCCGAGATAACTACACCCGAGGTAACTTTATTAATATCGGATGACAAAATCTCACCCTAGATAACTCCATCCGAAATAACTAAAATTACCAAAGAAAAATTATCTCACCCGAGATAACTACACCCGAGGTAACTTTACTTATATCGGATGACGTCATCTCTCCGTGATAATCTCACCAGGTCACTTAAAAGAGCTTAAAAGAATTATCTCTGATGAATACCTCGTCCGAGGTAACTTCACCAGAGATAAAATTTTTACCTAGGTCATTGGTAAAAATTGTCTTCCGAGATAAGCTTTGACTAATTACTTAAAGAAAAGGGTAATCATCTTAAAATATCTATCGCAAGTTGTCCGATGGGACAACCGTAGGTCCAACAAGAAGATGCCACGTCAACCCACCTTTTTCTCTTTTACCAGACCCACTTATGCTTTTTACAATAACCGTCCCTTCCACATCCCTAATTTAAGGTGACAAGCGGTAACCTAGAACCCACGATCCAACAAATTAACTGCAGCAATTACTCACCTTTACTCCTATATACTTCCAAACTTTCACTTTTCTCCACTACCTGCTCATACTTCTCTGATTGTGTTCATCTTTAGACAAACATCAAACAAATGGCACCGAAAGCTAAGAAGGGAGAATCATCGTCCGATGCGAATGCCGTATTCCATGCTGACCACAATACAGTTGCTCTACTGTCAAAAACAGAGAAGAGCTCCGTGTTTCATGAAATGATTGACTTTCTAAAAGCATCACACATATGCTACGCACTTACAGTTTATCTATATATTTGCGAAGTTATGATTACAAAATTTTGGCAATATGCCTCAAGAACAAAAACTGCTGAAGGAGTGTATGAAGTACACTGAAAGGTCCAAGGTCATGAGGTAACAATTACTGAAGAAGTCATCCGAACACATCTGAAGTTCAATGACCAAGGAGGATACAAAGAAGTGACCTCCTCTGAATATATTGCAACCTTAAGGGCTGTAGGGTATGGGGGACCAGACAAAAAGTTAAAGAAATCGCATCTGCCATTCAAATGGAGATTTCTTGCACACGTTATCTTGGAAAATTTATCCTCAAAGAAGAGTGTTGATGAACTCTCTTAAGTTCAGGCCTCAGCTTTTCATGCTTTGGTATTAGGTCAAAATTTTAATTTTTCTATAATGGTGCTGGATGGGATGGTGGATAATTTAAAACCTAACTGTTGGGCTATACATTGTGAGGCATGAACATTAGATTGGAATTACATTGATTTAGGCTTAGTAGGGTTTACGATATGGGCTTGATGGGCCGGTTCTCTTTGGTGGGTTTATGATTTTGTTTAGGGCTTTTGTTAGGGTAGTATAAATACCTATGTAGTTCATGTTTATGACTAGTTCTTGATTACGATTTTGAGCCTCCCTATTGTATTTACGATCGTGAACTCATCTAATAGAAGATTGATCAAGTTTCATTCAAGATTTGATTGTGTTGCTTTGTTCTTCATATTATATCAAGTCTATTTCATCATCTTCTTGTCGAATCACTCACAAACAAGGGTTCCGCACTTGTTTGTGTTTACGATATCATGAACGATTGTTGTTCCGAGACCAACAATTGGTATCAGAGCTAAGAATCATCTAATTCGAGGTTCCACGATATTAGATTCGTGTGTTTGGCTGGAAAAGGTGGAAGCTTGCTGCTGTTTTTGTTGTTTACGACAATATCTGGGCTGTTCTTTGAGTTTACGATTGGTGTTCTTCAGTGGTTTTGGTGTTTACGACTTCAAAGAGCGATCTTTGAAGGTTTACGATAGCGAAAATCAAGTTTGCGACATCAAGAATCGATCTTTGGACGTTTACGATTGATAAAAACGGGTTTACGACTTCAAGATCCAATTTTTAAGTGTTTACGACGCTGTTTACGATCCAGAGTTGTTTACGACTGTGTTCACGATCGGAATTGAGTTTACGACGCTGTTTACGATCCGGAGCTGATTATGACTGCGTTTACGATCAGTATTGTGTTCTCGATCACGTTTACGATTCGGTGGTGTTTACGATCTGCTGCCTGGTATTATCGTAAACTGGTGTTTACGATCGGAATCTCATTTGGACTAATTTTTTATTTTTCCTAAGCTTATGTATGGATTTTGAACCGAGCATGTACCAAAAAACTGGACTTTAAGATTGGATCGACTACCCGTCCTCCTAGATTCACAACTGCTGATAACTTCCTTGAATGGAAATACAGATTCCAGAACCATTTGAAAAGTGTTGATCTGATACTTTGGAGATCAGTTGTCAATGGACCATTCATACCTACTCACACTGAAGCAGGAAAGGTTGGAGTGGTGAAAACTGAAGCAGAATACTCGGATGATGATTGGGAAAAATGTAACAAGGATGAGAGAGCATATGCTATCACTCCAGAGATTGCACAAGGGTTTAAGAAGTTCAAGACTACAAAGAAGCTCTGGGATGCTCTGGTGGTTGCATATGAAGGAAATCCCGATATCAAGGCAAGCCGTAAACAGATGCTGAAGCAGAGGTTCAACTTGTTCAATCACATTCAAGGAGAGTCCTTTGAAGCTCAATTTCAAAGATTTGTGTCCTTAATTACTGAGATGTCAAGCTACGACGTTGAACCCGAACAGGAGGATTCTAATCTGAAACTCTTGAACAGTTTTCCCAAGTCCTGGAATACCAACATTTCAATCATCAAAGATAACAACAAGTTGGATGAGTTGACTGTTGATGAGCTAATTAACAAACTCAAGTCAAATTTGATTGATGATAAACAGAGAGAACTGAATCATCTAAGTTCACTTAGTTTGGAAGGAAAACTGAATCAGGCTCTCTTATCTGAAGAAGTAGGGTCAAAGCAGGGTGGAAGTTCATCTAGACGTGATACAAACACAAACACAAAGTCAACTGCATTCGTGGCTTGTGCCCAAGCTGGTTCTAGTGGAATGGTCAACCCTGATGAAGCAAATGCTACTAATGATCCCAACTTTGCTCTTAGAATGGGATTTATGAATAGTTATCACGCTCTTATGGCTGGAACTTTGGTACCTACTGACATGCTGTCAGGGGAGCTGAATCAGATTAATCCTGAAGATGTGGAAATGCTTGATGTTTCATGGTAAATGGCTATGGTAGTTTTTCGCGCTAAGAAGTTTATGGCAAAAACTGGAAGGAATGTTTGGAAGGATCAGGACAAGATAAGGATGGGTTTTGATAAGAGCAAGCTAAGATGTTTCAATTGTGATGAGTACGGATATTTTGCAAGGGAGTGTACCAAGCCAAAGAGGGAGAAACCAGAAGAGAAGAAAGCTGGAGATGGTAAAGGAAAAGCAGAGACAAAGGCTTTGGTTGTGCAGGATTGTGGGGAGTATCAATGGGCTTCGCAGGTAAAGGATCTCAGTCTGACAGGTGCTATGATTGTTCAGATGGAGAACAATGATGAGGAGGAACATGCATTTATGGTCACAGAGGAAAAGTCAGAAGAGAAAGAAGAGAACCTAGTTGAAGACAAGGAAGCATTTGCAGCCGAGGTCGACAACATAAAGGTATGTACTAATCCCACTTATGCACGTTTAATTCCTGGCCTTAGAAAACTTCGGAAAAATAGTGAGATAGAATTATTTGATATGCAATGTTCTAGAAGTTCGTTTAAGGGTAGATGGGAAAAGAGTGAGGAGAAAGTCGAAACACAGAAACTAGACATAGAGAAATACCAAGCCCTTGCCACTCAGAAGTCTGTCCTGTATGACAATGCTAAGTTAGAAATAGCTGAGCTTAGAAAGCAGGTAGATGAACTTAAACATCAGAACAATGAGTTGCAAGTGAAATTAGATGTGAATCAAATGAGAAACAAAAGAATGCTTGAAGCTGGTAAGGCTTTGTCCACCTGTATAACTGATGTTAGATTTGGTAAGGATAGAGGAGGAATAGGAATTAGCTTTTCTGAAAAGAATAAGAATAGTGTGCCTCAACCTATGTCTAGAGATATAATAGGTATGATTTATTAGGAGGATCAGGTATATAGATCTGAATCAGAAATGCATGAAGCAGGACCTCTCATAGATAGTGTTTTGATTGGTGTGAAACCCATGACAGAAGGGGAGTTAGAAAATGAGAAACATATGACCTATGGTTTGGTTAATCAGAATTGATCAGTGACATTCACTTATGAATCGGGTTCATCTCAGGAATCATTAAACGATAATGTTAGTTCTTCTGATGTTTTTGTTTCTTGTGCAGATGAAGTAGGGATCAAAGATGTTTCTGAGAAGGATGCTGAATGTTTGAGGGTTAAAGAGTGTCATGAGTCTAGTAGTTCAAGTTCTGATTTACCTAAGGACGATGTTTTGGCATCTGTGTCTGAACTTAATGCGTCCAAGTCAAAACAATTAACGATGTCTATGTCTTTAAAACATGTTTCTGATTCTAATGAAGTAGTTAATGGTTTTAAAATTCGTGTGCCCAATACTAAAGCTGGTCGTGAGTCTAAACCCAAGTAATTTGTTCCTTATCCCCATGTTGTGTCTACCTTTAACAGAACTAACAAATCAAAATTAGAACAATTTTGTTTAATCACGCAACCTGAGAAAGTTCCAAAACATTTGATACACAAATGGGATGATAAGCCTGAATGGGAGTCATCTTACCTAAGGCGTTCATATGTCTGTAGTCATGTGAATGGGCCTAGAATTATGAAATGTTTTCAGTGTGGAAAACCAGGGTATTTTGCTGCAAATTGTTTAAATAGACCTTATCAACCATACTATCCGCAGAACCCACGGACTAGTATGTTGCAAAAAATGATGACAGGTGGAAACAAAAATCAGAAACAACAAGCTTTGTCTCAGGGGAAGCAAAGTTCGAAACCAATGAAGACTCAACAGTATAAGGTTTTAAACACTAAAACTCCAGTGACAAAGCCTGTTGATGAAAAATGGAATGTGGCCAAAACTCCAAAAATAACCTACACACCTAAAGGAGTTTATCAAAGAAAAGATAAGATGAAATCTGAACTTGTTGAAAAATAGGTACCCAAAACAAAAGGGTTTTCTCAATCTAAAGGTAAAACAAAGGTTAAGAAACAGGTTTCAAAATCAAAAGATATTTCTTAAACAAAACAAGTTGTTCAAACAAAATTAAAACTTGAGTGGACACCTGTCAAGAAACATGCAGATAAAAAGGTCACATCTCCAAAGAAGAAACCTGCAACTGTTAAGAATTCAACCAATGTGTCAAAACCTCAGAAACACACTTTGTGGAAACCAAAAGTCAACGCTCAAAGTTTGAGCGTAACTGAATCAAAAGCAGGAATGTCCTTTCAGTTAGTCAACTACATTGACTCAAAGGGTGTGCCCAGATCTATTATGGCCTGGGTACCCGACTCTAACTGATCTTTGATTCATGTAGGGACAGCCGAGAAGAGCTGTCAACAATCTCTGGTACGTTGATAGTGGTTGCTCCCGACATATGACCGGAGATTTATCGCTTTTGGAAGAGGTTCAAGATTTCAATGGTGGAGGTGTATCTTTTGCTGGTGGAGTAGGTGGCAAGATCAGCAAGAAAGGTCTGGTGAAGAATGGCAGCTTGACGTTCTCAGATGTGCATTATGTGGAGGAATTGTCACATAGTCTGCTCAGTGTTTCACAGATTTGTGATCGAGAATATTCCATGTTGTTCAATAGCAAGGAATGTAACATTCTCAAACCTGGAGTCAAGATTCCTGAGGAGTGTATCTTGATGCGTACACCAAGGCGAGGAAATTCTTATCTTCTCAACATGGGTAATCCTCCGCCTTCTGATGTGGCTTGTCTTATTTCTAAGAAAAATTAAAATCTGGCATTGTTATGGCATCGTCGTCTAGGACATGCCAACATGAAGAATCTGACCAAGCTGGCAAAGGGAGAGCATGTTAGAAACCTTCCCATCAAGGACTTCACATCAATTGAGAAGTGTGTTGCATGTGCTAAGGGGAAGCAACACAAGTTGCCACATCGTTCTAAAATGACAAACTCTATTTCGTCTGTGTTGCAACTACTACTATGGATCTCTTCGGCCCAGTGCAAGTACTAAGTATCAGCAAGTTCTCACATTGCCTGGTGATAGTTGATGACTTCTCTCGATTTACTTGGGTGTTCTTTTTGTCAAACAAGTATGAAAATCCAACACTTGTGAAACAGTTTGTTACTCTTATAGAGAATCAGATGAGCAAGAAAGTGAAGGCAATAAGATCAGACAACGGAACAGAGTTTAAGAATGCTGAATTGAATATGTTCTGTGGAGAGAAAGGTATAGAAAGGCAATACAGTGCACCGTACACGCCTCAATAGAATGGTGTTGCTGAAAGAAGAAACAGGACACTCATTGAAGCTACAAGAACAATGTTGTGTGAAGCAAGATTGCCAATTTTCTTTTGGGCCAAAGCAGTCAACACTGCTTGTTATGTGCAAAATCGGGTACTCTTGAACAAGTTGGATGGAGGCTATGCACAATGAACTGAATCAATTCTCAAAATTGGGAGTGTGATGTCTGGTGAAAAGACCAGAAGATAAAAAGGTTATACCCACGAGATGGTTGTATAAGAACAAGAAAGATGATACGGGTGTGACTGTGAGAAACAAAGCCAGGTTGATTGTTCAAGGCCACAGACAGGTTTACGGGATTGATTATGATGAGGTTTACGCACCAGTGGCCAGGTTAGAAGCAATTCGAATATTCTTTGCTGTAGCAACATATCTCAACTTCACAGTGCATCAGATGGATGTGAAGACAGCTTTCCTCTACGCTAAAATGAATGGAGAGGTCTATGTGGCTCAACCGCCAGGGTTCGTGGATGAAGAACATCCAGATCATGTGTATGTTCTGGATAAATATTTATATGGATTACATCAAGCTCCACGCACGTGGTATGAGACTCTATCAAAGCACTTGGTGGAGAATGGTTATACGAGGGGAGTGGTTGATCAAACCTTGTTCAGAAAGAAGGTGAAAGATGATATCATTATGGTGCAAGTGTATGTGGATGACATCATCTACGGGTCAACAAATGAAGAATTATGCACCGAGTTTGAGGATTTCGTGAGAAAGAAATTTGAGATGAGCGATCAAGGGGAGATGAACTTTTTCCTGGCATTACAAGTGAAACAAGATGAATCTGGGATCCTCGTTCATCAAGCAAAGTATGTCAATGAGATTCTGGAAAAGTACAAGATGCAGGAGTCCAAGCCCATCTCCACTCCCATGGCATCCAGACCACTACTGACAACAGATGCAAATGGAGAATCAGTGAGTGAATTCATGTATCGTTCAATGATCGGTTCACTCATGTATTTGACAGCAAGCAGGCCAGATATCATGCATGCAGTGTGTGTGTGTGCACGTTACCAGGCTAATCCTAAACTCTCTCATTTAGCTGTTGTTAAACGTATTTTTAGGCATCTGAAGGGCAGGCCTCGGCTTGGACTTTGGTATCCTAAGAATACTGATTTTCAATTATTTGCGTTTACTGACAGTGATTATGGAGGTAGTGACCTTGACAGGAAATCCACAACTAGTGGGTGTCAGTATTTGGGAGACAGACTCGTCTCATGGCAGAGCAAGAAACAGCATACCGTTTCCAAGTCAACTGCCAAAGCTGAATATGTGGCACCATCAGCTGGATGCTCGCAGGTAGTATGGATTCAGAATCAGCTCACTGACTACGGTATGGAATTTCTTAATACTCCATTTTTTTTGTGATAATGCTGCTGCTCTGCAAATTGCTAAGAATCCTGTACAACATTCCAAAACAAAGCACATAGATATCAAGGTACATTTCATTCATAATTGCTATGATAGGAAGTTGATTCAGTTCGAAAAGGTAAACTCCGATCAAAATGTTTCTGACCTTTTCACAAAACCCCTTCCTCGTCCAAACTTTGAAATGTGTATTGAAGGCCTAAGGATGATTGCCTTCGAGAAATGATCTGATCAAAACTGTTTGTACATAGTTTTGCTTTTATGTTTGCTTACTTTTGGTTTAAGTTTCATTTAAGAAAAAATATAAAAAAAAAGAAAAAAAATAAATGTTTATGTTTCAAAAAGCCTCATAAAAACACGGGAAGAGATGTTATAGTTTCAGAAAATCTGAAAATTTGTTTGAGGTTTTTATGAAGTCGTTTGTGTTTGTCTTGAGTTGATAGGAAGTGATATAAATGTCCAAGACAATCGGAGACTGACACATGTAAGGCTGAAGTGAAAGATTGCTCAAAGATGATATGTCGGTAAGCTCAACCCAAAACTATGATCATCAATGTAAGTGCAGTAAACTTAACTTCTATATATATTTAGTTTCCCGTCCTAGTTTACATGGTTTAAAAAACTGAGTCACAGCAAAAATGGGTTGAGAGTGGTATCTACCTAGTATTCACTCTCTCACACGCCATTTTCTACTGTTATGACAACACCACAGAAAAGAAAAAGAAAAATGAAAATGAAAAGAAAAAGAAAAATGAAAAGGAAAAGAAAAAGAAAAATAATAAGATAATTATTCAGTTTGGTCTTCTTTGCGTGCTTATGCGGCCGACCTGATCACCAACTGATAATTAAGGAAATAAGTGGTAGTCATAACGGTATTGCCTGGTTCCTCAAGTTGGGGGTTTGTGAATCCTCAATAAACTCTGAGGTTGGGTAGGTTTTGCTATGAACAATTGGGTGTGGGGACGGTTAAACATGACGGTAATATTATACCATAATTAAGCACTTCAAAATAACTTGATGTGAGTTTGTGTGGTCAAAAAAAAAAAAATCTGGCAATTGTCTAGAGCGTCGAGTAACAGAAGCTGAAAAGGGTTCCTCAGTCAAAGATAAGTTTGGTTTGATCCATGAAAAACATCAACTTCAAGGCAAGTAAATATTTAATTTTATGTTTCTATCTTTTTCTAAGTTTCTGACTGTTTAATATTTCATCTTTTATGATCAAGATCAGGTACTCGAGTATGAGTCTGAGGGGAAGTTTTGCAATTCTCAAAATATTCAAAGTTAACATTTTTCAAGAGATTTTTTCATTTAAATGAGGTTTGAGATTATTTAAAATGTTTTCAAAACTTGAGGGGGGCTTTATGAAACTTTTCCTTACCAAAACCCTCAAGCCCCCTCCATTTACGATCATTCGTTTACGATCCGCCCTTCTTCTCTCTGCATTTACGATCCGCCTCCCGAAACCCTAAGCCGCCACCCCTTTTCCGCCGGAAAATCATTTTCCGGCTACCTCTGACAGTTTTCAGTGAAAAACGAGTACACCACCGACCTCGCCTTCGTTTTCCGATCTGAAAACTCCTTTCAATCAACTGTTCCTCTTCGATTCTTAAGCTCAATCACAGTTTTGTGTGTGTTTTTCTTCACTCGGTGATCATCTACCTTTTATTCGTGTTTCGAGTCGATTTCTCAAGTTTAGAAGTGGTTTCTGAGTAAACAATACTTAAAAGGTAGTTTATGATGGTTTATTTGCATTTTTTGTGAGTGTTTTATGTGTTTATAAGAAGTTGCAGAGAAGAAACTGTTTGTTGTGATCAGAGATGGCTATAGTCCAGTGGAGTATTACAGAACTCGCGGTCAATTTCACTCCAGGACTGAACCAGAGATGAGAAATTTACTGAGGGCTCCATTTATTAACAGATAGATGAATGCACATGGAGACCTCATTCGTAACAATCTGATGAGCCATCTTGAAGAAAACTTTGCTAACTTTGATCTCAAGCAAATAAGATGGGTTCAGACTGGAACTGACCCTGTTACAAATGTGCCTGTAGGAGAAGTGAGGGGACCACCTACCAAAAGAACTCGAGTGATCAACATGTTGCATGAGATTGAATATGGCACGCTTGTGAAGAATTTTGATATTTGGTTTATGATCCAACAACTCATGAGGTGGTGGTGGTCTGCAAAAAGATGCGAGAATTTCACTTCTATGATCCAGTTGATTTGCTGAGATTTGGAGAGCGCGATATCAAACTCCTAGCCACCCAACCTATCCTAGGTGATGAGCTTGACTTTGAGAATGCTATAAGAGTGGGAATCTTTCATGGAACAGCAAACCGGATTGTGGAACGTGAATGGTGGTCGGGGAAGGTGTCTAATACCTTCAAATTTGATTTGATGCTTCCTTAGATGCTCTAATGGTTCATGCCTAGGGGAAGATTGTTGGGCTATACATTGTGAGGCATGAACATTAGATTGGGCTTACATTGATTTGGGCTTAGTAGTGTTGGGTTTTAAGAACTTTATCAAAGCCATTTTAACTCCTTAAAATGTAAAACGCAGCGGAAATTCAAAACTATAGTTTGATTAGTTGATGTTAAAACCGATTTTAACACTTGATTATAAAACCCAAAACCAAGGATCCAAATATGTATGCATGCTATCAAAACTAAAACCTACCATAGGGGGTTTTAGATATACCTTCTTCCAAGCTCAAGATTGTGAAGAAGATGATGTGGATGAACCGGCTTGCTATCTAACTTGAAAGCCTCAAGTGATGATACCCACGAGCTCAAACAACAACCACCCTTGTTGCTAGGATTTCTTGAAGACTAACTCTTCCTTCTTCTCTTGTTGAATCCGAATCCAACAATATCTTGGAACCTATTTCCAGATTTTTCTTTAGCAAGAAGGTGTTCTTGCTTTGAAGGAGAGAGAGAAAGAACTTGAGTATGAGAGAAGTAAGTGGTAATCAATGACTAGTCCACCCTTCAAGACCATATGTCTTGTTTTAAATAAAAAGGCTCAACCACCCTCATAAAGAGGGTGGGAGGCCGGCTCTAGAGGGGGAAAAAGGAGGGGGAAAATGGTTTTTGAAACCTTTTAAAACCCTCCAATGAACCTAGTCCATTTTCTAGTCTTTGTTCATTTAGATACTATGCTTAAGTCATGTAACACATTACATGTTGTGTACTAAAATGAAGTATAACATATAACCTTTTATATGTTGTGTAACATGTTATTTAACCAATTAAATAACATTTTTATCTTGCTTCTATAATTTAAATCATCCACATGATTTAATACAAGTTCAATTAATTAGAAACCGATTTCTAATTATCTTCTATAAGTGACATTTATTTAATTGATCATATCTAAATAAATATCCATTGGGTGTTTGTCTAGCTCGTTATTGGGTATGACCCGTCTTGGATCATAACGTACTAGCCACATCAATCTAGTATGTGTCTTGGGCAGACCGAGTCCAACAATCTCCCACTTGCACAAGATTCATAGAAGATTGATGCAAGCAACAAATACCGCCTAACAACGGTTTGTTACCCCTAATACGCATGACTTAGTGCCATTCAATAACATCATCTCCTTCAAGTCACCACTTGAAATGTTTTAGGTGAAACGATCATTTATCCTTTTGTCACAAATGTCATGTTAAATCCTAGAGACATAGAGTGATCACTCTCTATTAGATTTAACTTAATTCAGGCCTTAGACATTTAACTCTCAACGAATAAGAGGGACAAATTCCATCTTGACTACATACGTCTCTCACAATCACCTAGTATCATACCTGACTTTAGCCTTATGTACTGTCATGTTTCAGAGCAGCGAAGAACTAGGTCAAGGCATAACATAGATGAATATCAAGACCCAATATGTATCTCAGGTCGAAGGATACAAATGATATTCTCCTTTACTCAAGCTTACTTATGATCAATCAATTAAGATTCCATGGGGTAAGTCTTGAGAGCGGGTCGTCCAATATTTGTCTCCCACAAATATCTATGAACTCTGGTAGCAACCTATTGCTCCATATTCATACCTTATGAATATCCACCAATCCAAGTTCATAATAGTCTTACCTTCATATTTGTTCCCACAAATATGATCGACTACGGACATTTAGAATAAGTAACTTATTCACGGATTTAAACATGCAAAAATGGAACACTACACAATTTAAATGAAATCCCACATTCATATAAAAGTGTCAAAATAAACATTGTTCCGATATCCAAATACAAAATATAAATCATATCCAATCACTAGAATGTCGAAGTCCCATAGCACAAACATGACCCTCATGCTTTGGGCGTTCTAGGAGCTTCGTGAGTGGATCGGCGACGTTGTCATCGGTGTGAACTTTGCGAATACATATCTTTCCTTTTGCAACTTCATCCCTTATGTAGTTGAATCTCCGCTCGATGTGCCTCACCTTTTGATGATCACGAGGTTCTTTGATTTGAGCAATCGCTCCCTCGTTATCACAAAGGATCTCTAGGGGTCCTTGAATGGTAGGAACAACCCCTAGTTCGGCAATAAATTTCTTCAACCATGCGGCTTCTTGCGCGGCCAAAGATGCGGCGATGTATTCTGATTCCGTAGTGGACAATGCAACCACATCTTGCTTTGAGCTCTTCCAAGAGACCGCCCCTCCATTTAAAATGAAGATATACCCCGATTGTGATCGAGAATCATCTCGATCCGTTTGGAAGCTCGCATCCGTGTAACCCCTTACAACGAGTTCCTTCTCATCGGATCCATATATTAAGAACATATCCTTAGACCTTCTAAGATATTTCAATATACTTTTGACAGCCATCCAATGGCTATTTCCTGGATTTTGTTGGTATCTACTTGTCATGCTTAAGGCGCATGACACGTCCGGTCTAGTGCATATCATAGCATACATAATTGATCCAATAGCAGACGCATATGGGATTCCTTTCATTTTGTCTTGCTCAACCTTTGAGCTTGGACATTGAGTCCTACTCAATATAGTCCCTCTTTGAATAGGTACCAAACCTTTCTTAGAGTTCTCCATCTTGAACCTTTTCAAGACTTTGTCAATGTATGCACTTTGATTCAAGCCTATCAGGCGCCTTGATCTATCCCTATAGATCTTTATTCCCAAAATATAGGTGGCTTCACCAAGATCCTTGATGGAAAAGCAACTTCCAAGCCAGGTTTTTACACCTTCCAAGGTTGGAATGTCATTCCCAAATAGTAGTATGTCATCTACATACAATACTAGAAAAGTTATTATACTCCCACTAGCCTTCTTATACACACAAGCCTCATCCTCGTTCTTGATGAAGCCAAATTTCTTTATCTCTTCATCAAAACGCTGATTCCAACTCCTTGATGCTTGTTTCAATCCATAGATTGATTTCTTTAACTTACACACTTTATTAGGATGTTTTGGATCGACAAAACCCTCGGGCTGAGCCATATAGACATCTTCCTCAAGATATCCATTTAGGAAAGCTGTTTTGACATCCAATTGCCATATCTCATAATCATAATGGGCGGCTATGGCAAATAATATCCTTATCGACTTTAGCATTGCCACCGGGGAGAAAGTTTCATCATAATCAACCCCTTGAGTTTGAGTGAAACCTTTTGCTACAAGTCGAGCTTTAAATGTGTCTAAGTTCCCATGCATGTCGGTTTTCTTCTTGAAAACCCACTTACTTCCAACTACCTTGGAGTTAGGAGGTCGCACTACCAAGTCCCATACTTGGTTGGCATGCATGGATTGCATCTCAACGTTCATGGCTTCCAGCCATTTGTCCGATTCGGAATCGGTCATTGCATCATGGTAAGTGGTTGGTTCATCTGAATCTACCACATAGCATCCCTCCATGAAAAATCCATATCTTTCAGGTGGACTACTAGTTCTACCAGATCTACGAACGTTGTGTGTGTCTTGATCAACCATTTGATCATCTCCAACAATTTCTTGTAGAGGGCTAGTTTCAACCAAACGTGTATCGGCTTGTGGTTCTTGATCCTCCTCAAGTTCCACCGCTCTTGCACTAGTTCCTTCCATAAGGAACTTAGTTTCCAAGAACTCGGCCTTTCTAGCAATAAATACCTTTTGCTCTGTTGGATTGTAGAAGTAATATCCTATACAATCTTTAGGATATCCTACAAATATACACTTAGTGGACCGGGGATCTAGCTTGTTTGAAGCATCATGCTTTACATAAGCTTCACAACCCCACACCTTTAGATAAGATAAGGATGGAACCCTTCCATGCCATAACTCAAAAGGTGTCCTTTCCACTTTCTTGGTTGGGGCCATATTCAAAATACGGGCCGCTGAGAGTAGGGCATAACCCCAAAATGATAGAGGTAAGGAACTTCTACTCATCATAGATCGAACCATATCCAATAGGGTTCGATTCCTCCTCTCCGATACACCATTATGTTGTGGTGTTCGAGGTGGACTAAGTTGTGAGACAATCCCACAACTCCGAAGATAGTTTTGAAATTCATTGCTAAGGTATTCACCTCCTCTATCCGAACGAAGGATCTTTATTGTCTTGTTGAGTTGATTTTCTACTTCATTCTTGAAGATTTTGAATATTTCAAAAGCTTCATCCTTGTGTGCTAACAAGTACACATACCCATAGCGACTATAGTCGTCGGTAAAGGTGATGAAGTATCTTTCACCATTCCTAGATGTTGGCTTAAAAGGTCCACATACATCCGAATGTATGATCCCTAGAAAATCTTTTGCTCTTTCGGTGGTGCCACTAAAAGGTGCCTTAGTCATCTTGCCTTGTAGGCAAGGTTCGCATACTTCATAGGAATCATTATCATTTGTTTTCAAAAGACCACTCTTTTGTAACGCTAGTATGCGGTTCTTATTTATGTGACCAAGGCGGCAATGCCAAAAGTAGGTGTCACTCAAATCTCCTTTGAGTCTCTTGGTGTTAGTTTGATACATTGAGCTATTGTATGATGTGTTTTCATGAACCAATTCATAAATACCATTTAAAGGGCTAGCTTTAAAATAAAACACGTCATTCATTGAAACATGGATATCATTGTTAACAAATTTAAAATCATATCCAAAATGTCTTAAACGGGAAACGGAAATTATGTTCCTAGTCAAACTAGGAGCATATAATACATTATTCAAAATTACTTCCAAACCACTTGGAAGTTCCAAAATGTAGTCTCCTTGGGCTTCAACTTGAACTTTCGCTCCATTGCCCATGAAGAGACTAACTTCTCCCGCCTTTAATTGCCTATTTCTTTTGAACCCCTGCAACATATTACATATATGAGTTCCACATCCGGTATCCAATACCCATGTGTTAGAAGAAATGGCATTAAGCTCAATATAAATCATAAAGGTCTTACCCGAGGTTTGACCTTCATTTTTCTTTTCTTTCAACCCTTTGAGATAGGTTGGACAATTCCTCTTGCAATGTCCTACCTCACCACACTCAAAGCATGGATCATTTGAAGCAATCTTTTGCTTCTTCTCCTTCGGTTTGGGGTTTTCTTTCTTGCCCTTCCCCTTGACGAATCCCTTTCCTTTGGCAACCTTTGCCTTTGAGGAACTAGAGGTAGAGCGAGACCTTTTCTTGCTACTACCTTCATTGATCGTTAGAACGGGCACAACACTTTTGCCCATCCCTTGCTCGGCCGTTTTGAGCATCCCATGAAGCTCGGGAATGGTCTTCTCCCAACCATTCATATTGTAATTCAATACAAAAGTGTCAAACTTCTTTGACAAAGAGTTGAGGATCAAATCCGTAGCCAACTCTTTTGAAACGGGACAATTGAGCCTTTCAAGACGATCAATGAGGCTCTTCATCTTAAGAACATAGGATGAAACCGTTTGTGACTCGTCCATACGACATGCATGGAGTGCTCGAACCGTTTCGAAGCGCTCGGTTCTTGCCTTTTGTTGGAACATTTCCTTCAATTGGCATATCATGTCGTATGCCCCATGATTCTCTAAATCCTTTTGTAGCTCGGGGATCATACTTGCTAGCATGAGGCATGAAACTTGGACGGAGTCCTCGGTGTACTTCACCCAATCGGCATAAGCCTCAACGTCTTCGACATCGGGTTCGTCGGGGATAGGATCGTCCAACACATAAGACTTCTTTTCTTGTTTGAGAACAATTCTCAAGTTGCGGTACCAATCCACAAAGTTGTCTTGGTTGAGACGATTCTTGTCTAAGATGGATCTTAGCGATAGGTTATGGACGTTTGTGGCGGGGATGATTTCGTTATTATTATTGGCCATCTACAAAATTTAACAAAGTTCTATTAAGTATCTTTGATATCAATATTAACCTTTTAATTTAATTAATACCCTTTTATGTCTCATAGACAATTAATAAATTAAAACCTAGAATCCAACGTTACATTTAAGTTGTGGTTAGGTGACCTTTATCCCATGACTTAAATTAACAAGGTAGTCAACATTTGACAATTGCAACTCTTTGCAACTTCTAGTAGTATGGGATCGATTAAACATCTTATGTTTAGTTGGCATGTTTAATCCCATCAATGCCTTTGGTTCCCCATGCTTCGGTGACCCTATTCACATGGTCCCCAAATCAAGTTGTCCTACTTATACACACGTGTAAATTTACATATGTAAGTGGTTAGGTGACCTTTATCCCACATACATGGTAAACCTACCTCAAATATACAAGTTCCCTCAAATACGGTTAGGTGACCTTTATCCCATAAAGAGTTTACAAGCAAATTGAGTGTTGTACAAAAGGATGGCGTTTAAACTTGTTTTCAAAAGGGTCGTTTTTGTTTTCATAATTCTAGTGTAGAAAACTCTATGTACCATACAATTCACATGCATTCAAATGTATGGTACCCTAGTGTTGTTTGAAATCCATATTTCATGGTTCTTTTTAATAAAACCCATTTTATTGATAAATCATCATCAACTTAATAAAACCCATTTTATTAGTCTTTGTTAATGATATTTTAAGAACCGGTTTTAGCTTGTTAATGTTTATTAGTTTGTTTTAGCATGCATATCCAAATATCATCCAAACATGAAAATAAACAACCACACAAGCATAATAAAATAGGTGCATAGCCATAGCCAACTATTGACAACACCTGCTAGCCGTAACAGGAGTGTGTCATGGACAACACCTTTTAGCAGTAACAGGGGTGTTTCTGGGACAACACCTGTTACCTGTAGCAGGGGTGCAGAAGCACTCCTGCTATTTAAAAGGAGTGTCTCGGTCTCTCCTAAGGGACAAAACACAAGTGATGTGTTGTGAACTCCCACTTGACCCCGCATCCAAATGCTTCAAGTGACCTCCTTTGGTTGTGTTTTGCTTGACTCCTTTTGGGCATCCAAGATCCTCCATCTTGTGCATTCTTCCCTTTTACAAAATATGGATCCTAATACATTTTTCTAGTAAAACAAAATGCACCTAATCTATTACATTACATACCAAATGAAATAAATAGATTACATGCCCAAAATGAGGAACTTGAAATTATTACAACTTTTGAATAATTACAACAAGCACAAACATTCACCACAAACAATCACAAGGTCTTTTGGCTAGGCTTTATGCACCAAACATATATCTAAAAATACATCCATATGTACAAATGGTTCCCTTTTAACCCATTTCCCTTTTCGGTCCAACACAAAACCGAAAACGTGGGTTTGTTGTCCAAACAACAAAAACAACAAAATGATAAAATGCTTTAATCTTTCAAGATAACCACATGCATGTTAGTGAAGCATCTTGAAAGACAAAGGGAAACCATGAACAAAACTTTCGGTTTGTGGTATGAGGAACCAAAACCAAGAGTTTTGTGGAGCTAACCAACTAGCTCTTTGAAACATGCATCCATATAAGCGGCTCTAGATGCCATTGTTGGGTTTTAAGAACTTTATCAAAGCCATTTTAACTCCTTAAAATGTAAAACGCAGCGGAAATTCAAAACTATAGTTTGATTAGTTGATGTTAAAACCGATTTTAACACTTGATTATAAAACCCAAAACCAAGGATCCAAATATGTATGCATGCTATCAAAACTAAAACCTACCATAGGGGGTTTTAGATATACCTTCTTCCAAGCTCAAGATTGTGAAGAAGATGATGTGGATGAACCGGCTTGCTATCTAACTTGAAAGCCTCAAGTGATGATACCCACGAGCTCAAACAACAACCACCCTTGTTGCTAGGATTTCTTGAAGACTAACTCTTCCTTCTTCTCTTGTTGAATCCGAATCCAACAATATCTTGGAACCTATTTCCAGATTTTTCTTTAGCAAGAAGGTGTTCTTGCTTTGAAGGAGAGAGAGAAAGAACTTGAGTATGAGAGAAGTAAGTGGTAATCAATGACTAGTCCACCCTTCAAGACCATATGTCTTGTTTTAAATAAAAAGGCTCAACCACCCTCATAAAGAGGGTGGGAGGCCGGCTCTAGAGGGGGAAAAAGGAGGGGGAAAATGGTTTTTGAAACCTTTTAAAACCCTCCAATGAACCTAGTCCATTTTCTAGTCTTTGTTCATTTAGATACTATGCTTAAGTCATGTAACACATTACATGTTGTGTACTAAAATGAAGTATAACATATAACCTTTTATATGTTGTGTAACATGTTATTTAACCAATTAAATAACATTTTTATCTTGCTTCTATAATTTAAATCATCCACATGATTTAATACAAGTTCAATTAATTAGAAACCGATTTCTAATTATCTTCTATAAGTGACATTTATTTAATTGATCATATCTAAATAAATATCCATTGGGTGTTTGTCTAGCTCGTTATTGGGTATGACCCGTCTTGGATCATAACGTACTAGCCACATCAATCTAGTATGTGTCTTGGGCAGACCGAGTCCAACAAGTAGGGTTTACGATATGGGCTTGCTGGGCCGGTTCTCTTTGGTGGGTTTTTGATTTTGTTTAGGGTAGTATAAATACCTATGTAGTTCATGTTTATGACTAGTTCTTGATTACGATTTTGAGCCTCCCTATTGTATTTACGATCGTGAACTCATCTAATAGAAGATTGATCAAGTTTCATTCAAGATTTGATTGTGTTGCTTTGTTCTTCATATTATATCAAGTCTATTTCATCATCTTCTTGTCGAATCACCCACAAACAAGGTTTCCACACTTGTTTGTGTTTACAATATCGTGAACGATTGTTGTTCTGGGACCAACACTAACAATGCTCACTTCTTTCATATGTATCCCACGTTTTTGCAGCACATTCTAAGGTGTTTGATACCCAACTTAAAATTATCAGATAAAATTAATCAATTAAGGGTACCAAACGAAAAATTATTTTCATATTTGTCTAGAAATGAAAAGAACAAAGGGTATACAGGTGTGGAAACTGACCATCCTATGCTTGTGCCAAGACCTGCAGTTGGTGCACCAGTGGTGCAACCACAGGCAAATCCTGAGCCTATTGCTCCAGTTGACAACCCTGTGTTACTAATAGTGGTTCAACCCCCAACTGCCAATCCTTCCTCTTCCAAAAAAGTCCCACCTAAAAAGAGGAAGAGACTCTCAAAATTTATCAATATTCCAACCATTTCATCCACCTCTAATGATCCATAGAATCCTGAAACAGAGGGTGCAGGGTCTACTCCACTTGTGCAACCCATAGCCACCCAAACTGTCCCTGTAAAGGACAAAGTCCCTAGACAGAAAAGAGCCAGAAGGGAAAGCCAAGCAACAAGTGGTTCTCTTAAAGGAGATGCACCTATAGGTTTGAATGTACTTCCCTCATTCACTAGCAAAACTCCAACAAGACCAAGCTAATTTACACCTCAAAGTGAAGGTGATGATGTTTTTTGTACTTCTTATGATACACTATCTCCAGAAAACATATTTGCAGGAGATGTGTTGAAGAGTCTCAAAGAAAAATCACCCCAACCACACTTTGGTAAGGAGTTCAGCCATAGGAGTATAACATGGCTGATGTGAAAAGGGTTACCACTACAGTTGAATCCCCACTGGATCCAGTGGACAGTGGTAACATAGATAAGACCAAATTCATGATCAAGCAAGGCTTGATGGTCCTTCTTTGCTCAAGGATATCAGTGTCAAATCAATGGAGAGCAAGCTTTCACTAAATGAATTAACGGTTTTGTACCAAAACTTACTAACACATTTCACATTTCGTTCACACACTATGAAGTTGTAGTGTGAAGAACTGAAACAAATCAAGCATCATGAGGTTCCTTCTGCAGAGGAAGATGACACCAAAACCTCAAGTTCAAAATCAAAAGCCAGCACTCCACCACAAGAACTTGGTACTGATAAAGATGATGCGACCAAAATGGAGGGGTATAGGGCCTACAGAGAAGAAGATTTTACTGAATTTGACTGGTATACAAGAGTACCCAAGGAGGTTAGATTGAAGTTGTTTCAATATGTAGGAAGAGAGCCATTACAATTGAAGAAGCATGCAAACAATCTCAGTAGATGACATTCTTGCCGTGGCCCCACACAAAGAAAACCCAAAGGAACTGTTTCTCTTCACTATGATAGCTGCAGGAGCACTTCTTGCATCTATCAGAGAAATTCAGCAGATTATTAAAAAAGACTTTATTACCCCTGAAATGAAGGAAATTGCTAAAGAAGAAGGAGTCGATCTTGATGCTGGGACAGAACTGATGGATGAAGATGATGATGATAATGATGATGATAACAATGGTGATAATGGTAATGGAGAGAAAGATGATGAAGAAGTTCAAAGTGTGCTGAAAGAAGACACTATTGACAAAGATCAGAATATCTAGGAAATCAACAAAATTGATAGGGATATTGCTGATGAACAAATAGAAGATGTTTTGAAGGATTTTAGATATCTAAATGATCCCGAAGTAAATGATGAAGTTACCTTGGAAGCTAAAGAAATTATTTCGAGAGAACATATTACCCCGGGTGAATAATTTACCTTGGGAGAAAAATGTTATCTGGGCAATCAGATTACCTCGGAACTAGCTGTTGTTACTACTGCTGATCAAGTTACCTCAGAGCAAACAGTTACTCCGGAGGATGAAACTAACACTCTTATGTTCTTTGCAGCAGACACAGAGCAGCCAATCAGGTTTAAGTCACTCAAGCAAACATTTAGGAAGAAGCATAAATATTGGTGATGCTACATGCAAACAGAGTTTATCAAGGAATTAGCTTTTCTTAGTTAACTTTTGCTCCTTCTCCTCCTGTTGAACCTGAACAAAGAATGATGATTGAAGCTCCTCCAGTAGACTTAGGAGGGGTTAGAGATAAAAGAGGATATCTCATAGAGTTTGGACCTTACTTCCCACCAACAAAAGATTATTCAGAAGATGTTCCTGTAGCTCCTTCAACTCCTGTGGAAGATATAGTAAGAGATATTTTGGCCAACTACTGGGCCAAATACAAGCCAGGAACAGGTGAAGTAAAAATCAATCCATACCACCATTTGTCAAAAGAGCTGCCATCAGTGAAAAAGTCATAACCTACCCTACTGACAATTTAAATCTTGGGAAGGGTAAGAAGAAAATGACTGATGATGAACTCCTACAGGCAGATTATGAGAAGAAGTTCAAACCTGCCTACAAGAATGTGTCAATTCCTGAAAACAAAAATGATTGTTCGAGAACAGTACTTATTCCTATTCTTGACAGGCATGGTGAAGATCGTGATGGGTGAAGAGAATTTGACAAGGAATTATCATAAGAATTCAATGAAAGAATGATGAGTCACATGGCTCAACTGAAGAAATTCAGTGAATTGAAAAGAAGAAGCAGAGAAGGTGTAAAGATTCCTACAAAGCTATTTGAAGCAGAGAAAGCAAAGGCCATAGAACCTACAAGGCTTCTGGATGGGTGAGAAACCACCTTACCTGATAGTGATGTAAGTATGATAAACTCTGTACTTCCAGCTGATATACTGGAAAGAATGGAATAGGAAAGACTGGATAGAGATATGGCTGAAGCTTTTGCACTTCAAGACAACCTGCAAATTTATCAAAACAATGAAGTTGTTTTTGATTTGATAAAAGAAGCTAAAAGAAGGTATATGGAAGAAAGAAAGAAGAAATTAGACCAAGACAAGGAAAAGAGGCAACAATCATTTTCCAAAGAAGCTGACATTGAAGCAAACAATGAAAAGGAAAAGATTAGGCTAGCTGCAAATGATGCCAACTGGGAATTACTAAAAAGATGGAGATACATAATCTTAGCCAGAGGATGGGTCATACCAGAAGCTATTAGCTTAACCTCTGCTAATGACTTATGTGGATTAATGTCAATGGTAGTATAATAAGAAGGAGATCTCAGGCTCAGTCAAATACTTGAAGCAGACAATGCCATCCATGAGCAATTAAAAACTGTTGAAACACAGAAAATTGCAAAAGCTCCTCTTACCAAAGCAGAGGAGACAAGAGCACTCAAGAGATATTTCATAGAGATCTTAGGAGAAGAAAAGAAATCAGTAACTCCATGTTCTTTGAACACTCTAAGAGATATGTACGATGAGATAAGAGAGGAGAAATCAAGGACATCAGAAAGAACAAGAATTCCTAGACCTCCAGGAGCTTTCTCAGGCATAATTTCTCTTCCTCCTATACCGATGAGTCTCATAGACTCACTTCTTGGCAATACACCCTCTACTCCACCTACTACTACACAAATCTCCACCATTCCTACCAAAAGAAACCCTCCCAGGGCCAGCAGACCTCAATTCTCAAAACCACTAGCCAAAAGATCCAAACCTAGCAAACCCATTTCACCAAAATTCATAGCTGATAACTTTACCCCCATTGAACTTCTCATCCAACCCAAACCAAAACCCACAACATCCCATATTCCTTCAATCCAAAAATTAACTCACCATTCCACACAACCACCTTCTAGAAAACCAACCTCAGCACCCACTAAAGCAACCAACCATGTGAACCCACCAGAATCCACTACAGGTACATCAAGAAGAAAGAAATCAGTGGCAAAAAGAAAGAGGTCTCAAGTCATTTCCTCTAGCTCTGACTCATCTTCAGAAAATAAAGAACCTAAGGATATGCATACTGAGAGAAGAAGAATTCTTTCTTGGAGATTTGATGAAGACTCAAGTCTCTACCTGTTCACTACAACCACCAATGAAGTTCTAAGACTCAGCAACAATGAAGTGCTTACTACTTTATCTGACTTAGAACTTGGTGATGTAAGAAACTCTGCTGGTGATGGCAAAAGATTAAGTGCTCAAGAGTATCCCTTCATGATGAAGATAAGGATGCACTTTGACACAACTACAAGGGAAACTTCATCTGCTGCACCTATCAGAACTGACTTTTCTGTTACTCAGAAAACTATAGTGGATTGTATGATCACAAACAGGCTATTCAGATTTAACATGACAAAAGATCAGTAGAAGAAGTCAGTTTTGCTGAAGATGTTAGTTGTTTTTGGTTCAAGATAGTTTAAACCGTTATTTTTTTCATTTGGTATTGTGTTCGGAAGATTTTGGAAGCATCATCTTATGGGGAGATTGTAAGGAAGTATTTCTCCTAAAGAAATGATGCTGATCGGCTAAACATGTTATCTAGGAAGAATAGAAGGCCTGAGATAAGTTACCTCTGAAGAACAGACTGCCCGAGATAGCTTATAGTTACCTCGGAAGGTCATTTTACCTCGGAAGCCTATTTTACCTCGGTAGCACAGTTTTATCTCAAACAGTGGATACGCCCGAGATAACTCAAGTTACCTCGGTAAGGCTAGTTATCTCGGACATCAACTTGACCTGCTCCACTTGTCTCTGACATATCTGATCCAGTTTCCCGCCATTCTCCTGACATGAAGCTGACGCGATTATCTTCTAGACTAGTTTATTATTATTCTAGTTCATGTATCTTTACTTGACGGTCGAGATGATCGTTAGAGAAATCAAGGGTTCTCCTGATTTCTTAGGGCACTATATATAGACACTTGTAACCATGCTTTAAACAAGAAAAGTGTAAATCACTCTAATATGTACTTCGAAATTTGCAAGTTATAATACAGTGCTCAGTTTTATTCATATTATTGTTATACTTGTCAAAGAATCATCTATCACGATCTCAGAAAACTTTGGCACTTTCACATTTCTCAGATTTCCATAAAACACGTTTTCTTTTTCAGTAAATGTAGATTTGGAATCAAACTTCAACCCATTGCTATAATCAATCTGTTCATTTCTTTTCTTCTTGGATTTGGACTTTGTTTTCTTTCCTGAACTGGTATCATCAATTTTGAATAATCATGATGTTCAATACCAGATGGTATAACTGGAATAGACATTTCAATATCCACGGGAGCAGGAACTTAATGAAGAGTTACATCTTTACCATCCTCCTGACTCTTCTCCAACTTATACAAATAATTCAGGAAAGTCGGTGAATTGTTACAATTTTTCAATTTCCTTTGCAAATCGAAAGTCTCTATCTTTTGTTCAGCTATTTTGTATTGGCTTCTATAAACTCTCTCTGCGAAGCAATGTACTTGTCCGACAATCTGTTATATTCACTTTTATGACATTCTGTCAGGTGACACTCCTCCAGAACTTCGGCAGTAACTTTCTCTACCTGTTTCTTATAATAGACAACATCTTGTGTCAAAATGTTATTTTGCATTTGAAACTCACCATTTTTATCACGCAGCGTTGTGAGTTCCTCTTGAAGTTGAATTACTCTATTAGCAGCTTCGACAACAATTTTATGAACATTTTCATATTTTTGTTGAAGAGGATAACATTTCGCCAATAAAGCATCAAAATCTTCAATAGCTTCCATTTCATTAGCTTTTGCTTTATTGCATTCTTCAATCAACATATTCTTCTCTTTCAACCATTCTTCCTTAATACTAGCATATTCCAAACATTTTGAACATGATGTAGACACGTCCTTTTGAATTTTGGCAGCTACACCATCACAAACTTTATTTTTCCATTTCTCCACTTCTTTTGTCAGAAAAATATTCTATTCAGTCAACTTTCCCACTTTATTCTCTAACTCTTCAATTTTACCTTTAAACTTCAAATCTTGATCAATTGTTTTCTGAGAAATTTTAGACATATGTTCCTCATACTGTGTTTTTACAAAATCCCATATCTTCTTAGTGTTTCGACAATTTCTGACTTGACTTTTAAGAGTTACAGGCAAAGGTACTAGAAAAAGTGTGCAACAACCTTTTCATTTTAATCATACGATTTCCTTTCTTCACTTGAAAAATATCTCATCTCTTCAAAATCACCACCATAAGTTGGATACTTAAATTCATTCGTAACTGGTAACCACAAACTTTTATCCAGATCAACAATAAAAGTTCTAAAATTTGTTTTCCAACCATGATAATCTCCAAGATTTATCAACTTTGGCACATTCTGACGATGACACTCAATGAATACATCAATTTCAAACATTTTGGAAATTGTGAAATTGGAAATCAAAACTTCAAACTCAAAGACGAAGGTCTTAGAAGCGGATTTTGGGTACCAAAACGGAGAGTACTGGCCGTTAGGCAAGTAAACGTATAGTTCTCTCCGAGACGGTCGTTTTGGCTGGTATTAGCTCCCGTAACTCTTAACGGTTCTCAAGTTCGTCAGTTTTCGTGAAGTAACCATAAAATTCCAACCTTATCCGAACTTGATCCAAACTGTACACGAACTTGTCCGAAATCCTTCTGAACTATATCCGAACTTGACTTCAGTTGACCTAGCCAAACCTTAGGCGAACTTTATCCGAACTGAATACACTCGATCCCCTTCCGAACTCAAATTGTCGAATAGTAACCAAACTGGATCCGAACTTTGTCCGAACTTCTTCCGAACTTTATCCGAACACAAATTTCAACCGAACAGGATACGAACGCTAGGTTCGAAGCGGTTATTTGGGCGAACCTGAGGTTCGGACGACGGTTATCTCACCTACTCACGAGCTTGACCAAACTGAACATGTTTTTGATTAAAAATCATGATTTTAAGCAAATATGAACGAGATTCTCAGTAGTCAAAATAATTTTAGCAACATAAATGTTTCAAGAATGAATTAGAATCGAAAAGCTCAAAAATGACTCGTTTTAGAATGAAAAACACTCGGTTTTATGAAGAAAGCTAGCACGATAAAAACAAACGCAATAGAGCAACCTGGATTTGCTCTGATACCAATTGAAAAACCGTAAGATGGATCTTACTAGAGGTTTACTTTATCGTAATAGTGAGAACGAGATGAAAAAAGATGTAAATAAAAGTTTGTTTATTGAAATCTACAAAAGACTCAATTACAAACTCTCTCAAAAGCTCAATCAGAGAAACACTCTAAAAAACACATAGTTAACATATGGTCTCTCTTACTCGTTCTAAAACTCTCTCTAAAATACAAGACAAACTTCCTATTTATATACGTATGGCTGAACCTCAAACGAACTTCAAGTTCGCTTGATCCGAACCTCATGTTCGGACCTAGTTCGGCTAGCAGCATGAACGTGTCTTGAACTTCACATCGTCTTATTCAGATACTTCACATGACACACAGATTATGTATGAAAAGTTATATTTAGCATTACTGTTTGAAGATTTAGATGTCTTCGGAGTGTATTTCTGATATTCTTGCTTCTTGGGTGGAGAGCATTCTCTCCGGAAGTGACCAAAATTAGAACAGTTGTAGCACCTCACTTTGGATTTATCAAAACCAATGCGACCACTAGAATTGAGATCTTTTCTTCCAATTTTCTTGAGAAACCTATTCATTCGTCGAGCTAACATTACAAACTGCCAATTTATATCCATAAGCTCCAATTCATCCGGGTCGACTTGATCGTAGTCTTCTTCGGTTAGTTCTGCGTTACTAACTTTCCCCGTAATGACCCATAGTATGATGAAATCAATGCAGACACCAATGCCATATAATCTTCTGTTGTTGTAACAGAAAGAGCCATTTTACTAGCATTCATGGCGTTGCTTATTGAAACATTGCAACCATGTGACTCATAGCTTTCAGAATTTGAGACATTTGTAGAATGCGAGACACCACCGGCCACAAAAGTAGTTGCTGGTGCAGTACTTGCATGTTTCCCAGATTTTCCTGATATAGTTGCAGCATTAGAACCATAGTAGACATCAGGATTTTGAACCTCAGCAGGAGTATTGTTTACATTTTTCATCTCTACGTCCCGAGCTTGCAATTTTCCCAACATCTTCAAGAAAGTCAAAGTTGAGTATTCCTTATCATTTGTAAGCATCATGACATATGGTTCCCACTTTGGTGATAGACCTTCGAGCAACTTTTCTTTTAATTCTTCTTCTTTAAGTTTGAATAACTTGGGAACCTATTGGCTTGTCCTAATCTCATTATCATAGTCCAACAGAGTTTGCATCTGCAATTGGATCACTACAAAGGCTCGCAATTCTGACATTTTCAATAACTTGATTTTCTGTTTATCCGAACTGCACACGAATTGAAAACAGTTGTCCGAACCTCTACCGAACTTGAGACGAACTGAACAAATCAGGTGCACTTGATACGAACTGAACACGAACTGCACTTCCGAATCTCAGCCGAACTGAAACTTTAACCAAACTCCTACCGAACTTAAACATAATAAACAGTGTCCAAACCCTATCCGAACTCTAGGAGAACTTCAGACGAGCTCCATCCGAACACAACACGAACTAGAATTTCAGACAAACAGGATATGAACTATAACCGAACTGAAGGTTCAGAGCGGTTATTTCAGGCGAACTCCAGGTTCGAACGATGGTTATTTGGCAGACTCACGAGCTCTCAGAAAAGGAAATTTTTGAGCAAAAAAGTGATCAAACAACACTGTAGGACTCGAATATGAACATTTTGAAGTGTAAAATACGTAGAAGTGATCGGAATTTTGAGAATAAATGTTTTAGAGATGAAAATGAGATGAAAAACTCCAAAAATGCTTTGTTTATCAACACAAACGACAGATATCGAGCTAAGCAATCACCAGAAAGCTCTGATACCACTTGAAAGAGCGTACGACGGTGGATCGTGATCAACTCAATCTTTGATTTCACTCATTTGTGTAAACAAAACAATAAAACGCAAGGTAAATAAACTCAATCTTTGATTTCACTCAAGAATAGAGGTAGAAAGACTCAGAGTAATACACCTTTGATAACACACACTTAAGCAAAACGTTACAAAATTTCTAGCCTACCATTCTATATATAAAGCACCCGACCATCCGAACTGGGACTGGTCAGAACGGCTGCAAGTTCGCCCATAGTTCGGATCTGGTTCAGCTAGCTATGGTTTTTCTTGATTTTCTTGATTTCTTTTAAGTCTTTGTCTGATCCAGCATCTTGCCATATGCATGTATCAACATTATTGTATTTGGACTGGTTGTTCTTTGTGTGCGATTACCCTTATCCCTCTTTTATCTGTTTGCTTCCAGGAGATCTGATACGGACAGCTGGTCCCACATCCTCTCCCTACACCTGGTAGGTGCCACAGGGTGGGGTGTGACAGATTGGTATCAGATCCCAAGGTTTCAGCAGATTAGGTGACTCTTAGAGCCTCTAAGCTTGAACATGTAAGGACTCTAAGGATAGGCACGGTGATAAGTCTAGAACTTAGGTTAACATGTGTGTGCTAGAGTAATTTAGGTTTAGTGTAAGGTCGGTGGTAGTTTCAGCCTTGCAATCTGACATTCATACCATAGGTGCACTAAGACTCAGTGAACCGTAGCAGACATCTGAAAGCTAATGGTCTTTCCTTTGATAAGTTTCGACCTAGGTGTAGGTTTGTGTGCTAGGAGGATATCAACGATTAGTGTAAGGTCGGTAGTAGTTACAGCTCTGCAAACTGGCATTTCTACCCATAGGTACACTCCACATCATGAGGAGAAGCCCCTTGTTATCCCGCGACCACCGCGGAAGCATGTGAGAGCACGTATGTCTGTCAGACCGGTTCTACATATCCATTTGACACCCTAGGATATTGATGTCGGATTTGCAGTAGCCTTCACCGCACAGATAGTGGACCTTGATGATGATGCTGAGGACCCTAAGGAGTAAGCAGACGATGTTAAGCCCCAACAGGAGTACCAGGAGCCTCATCAGTCTGGTAACCATTTGGTTATTGAGCTCTCGGCTGGCTAGTTATCACTCACAGCACCACGAGCAACACGAGCACCACGTTTACGTATCCTCTGCTCATGCCCAATCTAACCACGTCACGGGAGCCTTCGAAGGATCCGATGAGTCAGAGCCTATGGTGGAAGTGATGATTGTCACTGCAACCGCAGCAACCGTGGTTCCAATACATCCAGTTCCTCCTCATTATCGCCTATTTTCCCATGACCATCGTGACCTTTATGTAGCAACCCGGATGGAAATCCAGCAGAGGGGTTTTGTTTCAGATAGCTACTCACCCTCCTCCTCCTCCACCCTACATTATGCCTTCATACCCATATGCTCCCTTTGCCCCATATATTAAGCCTCATCGTAATTCATTCTCTGGACCTGGTTATCCATTTTCCTATTCACCATACAAAAAGATTCCCGAACCGATCTCGCCAGATGTAGCTGCTTTTTTTGAGCAGAACTGCGCATTGGCTAAGGAGAACGCTAAAGTGAAGAAAAGGGAGAATAGTATGGCGAAAATGTTGTCTAAGGCTTCATCGACATTTGGGAGGCAGCTAGGATAGTTCTTGGGATGGGCAAGAAGAAGTAGCATTAATGATTGTTGTTATGGTTCTTCTTATTATCATGATTTTCTTTGTCGTTCATGGTTGATGTATTTCAGACTTATTTGATTCTTTAGACATGTATATGTTGTTAATGTTAGCACTTTGTTATGTTCTTGTAATCGTACCTTGCTCTGTGGTGGTGTAGTTGTATGTGTTAAGTTGAAACTTTCATGTAAGACTTGTGATGTTATAATTAATGAAGTTTTAGTGTGTTATAAATTTCTTTTATATTTATCTATGGATTGAATTGCACCAAGAACTATGTAGCTTCTTGAAGCTAGGAGTTGAGTGTTGACTAACATATATGAATTGCTTAAAACTCCATATATCCTTGTTTCCGTGATAGTCATGACTTTGCTTCATTTCGTGAACCCCTCTGGATCCGGATGTTGTGCTTCAACATGGCCTATATTACTAAGGGTAAGACCGAAACAAGCATTTGTAACCCTGTCGAAACGCTCCTAAGGAGTTTAGTCCATGTCATAGATGCATTTGCCAAGTCTATATGAACCTGAGTATTTGATTCTCATTGATCCTTCCTTTACTTTCAGTCAATGCTGAAGGCAAGCAAGACTACCGGAAAGGGTGTGAAAAGACATCAGACGGTAGATGATCCAAAGGATGATACAAATGTTTGGAAGAATACCAATGAACAAAGTAATGACGGTGATGGCAACTCTCTCCACATTGTGGATAAGAATCCTCTCACTTCTGAACAAAAGCACGTTAAAGAGCAAGAGGATATATTCTTGAAAACGATAGCTAATGGGATTGCATCAGCATTCCCAAATTTAGTTGCTCATGAAAAGAGGCTAGGAAAGATACATGCTAAACCTAAAAATCGTGACCCCTTGTTTGCAGAAAGCACCGAATGAAGCCACCATCAGAAATCCAACTCAGGAAAGCACAAGCTGGGGAAGGTTGAATCCTTCGCTAGTTCAAGAAGGAGCTCCAAAGGCATCATGATGACAACATAAGTTCTGACAGTTCTGAGGACAGAGAAGCGAGAAGAGAACATAAGGAAAAGAGGAAAACGTACAAGCGAGGTTGTAACTACAAAACTTACATGGAAAGTAGGCCGGGAATATTCCGTGGAGATAAGAGTGACACAGAGGAAATTAACTGGCTAGATGAAGTCAAGAATTCTCTAGACATCAATGAGTGTGCTGAAAATGATAAGGTTAAGTTCGTATCCCAATCATTCAAAGGTCCAGCTCTGAACTGGTGGAAGGAAAAGCTTGGAAAAAAGTAGAAAGAAGCCAAATCTAATGGTGTGGAGAAAGTTTCGCAAGTTGGTGGTACGGAAATTTCTTGTGAATAATGAGCCGAAGAAGTTGGAGAATGAATTCATCCACTTGGAGGTAAAAGGCCTTGATTACATGACCCACATCAATAGGTATAATGATCTGTTAAACTTGGTTCCCCATATGGCAAAGGAAGGGTCTACAAAGATACGCCAGTTCATCTACGGCTTAAGCCCGGTGGTAAGGGCGGATGTGAGGGCTTCAAGACCGCACACCTTGAAATCGGCCATGAGCTTGACCAGCACATTATGTGATGAATGGATCAGGCAATCTGGGAAGAAGGTGGAATCCTTTGATCACAAGAAGTGGTCTGAGGAGAGGAACCATGATCATGATCGTGGTGAAAGGAACATAAACTGAGATGGTAGGAAAAAGGATTCCAAGAAGACGAAAGCCACATCTTGCAAATGTGACACCCCAGGGCCCTATGCGAATCATTGCACTAAGCCTTCTACTTATTATAAGTGTGGTAAACGGGACACAAGATTGCTGACTGCCCAAAGCGTAGGGATGCTTAAAGGGACGGAACAAGGGCAGAGGTGGCAGAGCCCCGAAAGGTAAACCTCGCGTCTTTCTCATGACTGTTGAAGAAGCACGTAATATTGATGATGTCATCTTTGGTATGGTCTCTGTGAATAGTATTAATGTTAGTGTGTTATTTGATCCGAAGCAAGTAGGAGTTTTATTTATGCGTCATGTGTGCCTAAGATATAATGCACCTTGCATTCTTTAGATAGGCCTTACATTGTAGAAACTACAAATGGACAGGAAATTAGTGTCCCTAAGGTTGTTAGAGGTTTTAAGTTAAGAATAGACAATAGATTATTTGACCTTGAACTGCTTCCCATGTCGAGTGAATTTTATATCGTACTTGGTATAGATTGGTTGAGCCAACACCGAGCCAAGATTCGTTGCGACGAGAAAGTGGTAAAAGTAGAGTCAACCGCTGGGAAAGTGCATACCATTGTAGGTGGTCGCCAAGCGCGACCCCTAAAAATAATATCCATGTTGAAGGCAGATAAGTGCATAAGGAAAGGATGCCAATACTTCCTAGAAAATCTAGAAGAGATTCCGCGAGAGGTCAAGATAGAGGATGTTCTAATACTTTCCGAGTATGCCGATGTGTTTCCCGATGAACTCCCAGTATCACCACCAGAGCAGCAGGTAGAGTTTCAAATTACTCTAGGGACAACGTTGTTAGCCAAGGTGCCTTATCGACTTACACCCTCTGAGATGCATGAATTGAAAATCTAGCTACAAGATCTTCTTGATAAGGGTTTCATTAGGCCTAGTTCATCCCCATAAGGAGCGCCAATGTTATTCATCAAGAAGAAGTATGGAATGATGCGCATGTGTATCGACTATCATGATCTTAAACGCGTGATGATCAAGAACCGATACCCACTTCCTCGGGTAGATGACTTATTTGACCAAATTCAATGAGCAGGCTATTTCTCGAAGATTGACTTGAGATCTGGATATCATCAAGTGAAACTTCGGGAAGAAGATATTCCAAGGACATCATTCAAGACTAGATATGGGCACTACGAGTTCACTGTAATGCCATTTGGCTTGACGAATACACCTGTAGTTTTTATGGATCTAATGAATCGAGTCTACAAGCCTTACCTCAATAAACTCGTAATACTCTTCATAGATGATATTTTCATATATTCGCGCATGAAGAATGAACATGAGGAATACCTGAAAAAGGTATTAGAATTTTGTGAAAAGAGAAACATTATGCAAAGTTTTCTAAGTGTGAACTCTGGCTTCGAGAGGTTCAGTTTTTGGGTCATATAGTGAGTAGTGCTGGAATCCAGGTGGACCTAGGTTGAAGTGGTGATATGATTTTTGGGATTAAATGCATATTATCGAAGGTTTATTCAAGATTTCTCTAAGGTTACAACTCCGTTAACTGCGCTAACCCAGAACTATGTGAAGTTTGATTAGAAGCAGACACACTGATACCTTTGAGTTATTAAAGTGGAAGTTGACCACCCCCCCACCCCCCCCCCCCGCCATACTCTCTTTACCTGAAGGAACGGATTATTTTGTGGTCTATTGCGATGCGTCCATTAACGGACTGGGATGTGGTTAATATAGTGGAATAAAGTGATCGCCTATGCATCAAGACAGCTTAAAACGCATAAGAAGAATTACACCACTGATGTTTGGAGCTTGCTGCGGTAGTGTTCGCTTTGAAGATTTGGAGGCACTACCTCTATGGGACTAAGTTTGTAGTTTTCTCCGATCATAAGAGATTGCAACATCTTTTCAATCAGAAAGAATTGAACATGCGTCAGAGGCGGTGGATAGAGGTACTAAGCGATTATGAGTTTTAAATAAAATACCATCCATGAAAGGTCAGCATAAGAGTTTGCAACATCTTTTCGATCAGAAAGAATTGAACATGCATCAGAGGCGGTAAATAGAGGTACTAAGCGATTATGATTTTTAAATAAAATACCATCCAGGAAAGGCCAACATAGTGGCTGATGCGTTAAGTAGAAAAGAGAGATCCAAGCCGTAAGGGTGCAAGCCATGAGAATAAATGTATGCGTAGATCTGATCTAGTGAAATTTCGGAATCTCAAAAGAAGCAATTGGCAGACTAGAACGTAAATAAGAATGAAGAGATGATGACTATTGTAAACCGTCTTACTAGGGGGTAAGACGACATCCTGGTTAGGAAACCGCATTTGGATACCCCAGGATAGATGTCTTCGTAAGGTGATTCTTCGTGAAGCTCATAATTCTAAATATGTGATGCAGTCAGGTGGTGATAAAATGTACCAGGTATTGAAGGCAAACTATTGGTGGCCTGGTATGAAGAAGGCAATTTCCAAGTACATTGGGAACTGTGAATGGAAATGGGAAGTGGTCACTATTGATTTCATAAAGAAACCCTCCCAAGGACTAGTAGCGACAATGATGCCATTTGGGTAATCGTGGATCGTCTAACTAAATTTGGTCACATATTTCCTATAAAAGAAACTTACCCTTCGGAACATTTAGCTTGACTTTATGTGGATAAAATAGTCTCCTTGCATGGAGTGCCATTTTCTATCATATCGGATAGAGATGGTCGTATTACCTCTCATTTCTTAAAGAATTTGCAAGAGGCATTGGGAAAAAAGATTACTGAGCACGACATATCACCCTAAAAGGAATGGGCAAAGTGGATGCATGATTCAAACATTGGAAGATATGATAAGGGCGTGCGTAATAGAAATGAGAGGTAACCACCTACCATTGGTAGAATTCGCATATAACAACAGTTATCACACCAGCATCCAAATGGCGCCATTCGAAGCAATGTAGGGTAGAAAGTGGAGGACACCTTATGTTGGTCTGGGGTGGGAGAAGGACAGCTCATGGGACCAAAGCTCATCATGGCAATGACCGAAAAGATTCAAGAAATTCGTGATAACCTCAAAGCCACCCAATATCGACAAACTGCTATGCTGATAGTCGTCACAAACCATTGGAATTTAAAGAAAGCGACATGGTAATGCTTAAGATATCCCCTTGGAGATGGATTATACAGTTTAGAAAGAAAGGAAAGCTAAGTCATCGCTACATAGGACCCTTCAAGGTAATCTCAAGGGTTGGTAGCATTGCACATAAGTTTGAGTTGCCGGACGAACTCAGTGGAGTTCATGATGTGTTCCATGTTTCAAATTTGTCTAAATGATTAGTGGATGAAGCTCCTGAGACTCCTTTGAAAGAAATTCGAGTGGATGAAAAGCTAACTTTACGGAGAAACCCGTTGACATCAGGGAACGAACTGTCAAAAAGTTACGCAGGAAAAAGGTCCAGATGCTAAAAATAAGATGGGACGCTCGTAGTGGACCTGAGTATACTTGGGAATCAGAAATTGATACGCGGAGAAAATACCCTCACTTGTTTGAGTCTCAATGAATTCCGGGACGGAATTCTTTTAAGGGGAGGAAGATGTAACATCCCTATGAAAACCCCCGAGAATCGGATTGGATTTTTTAAGAAAAATAAAAGAAGAAAACTTGATCCCTGGTCGATGTGGACCACATAGGGGTTTATTTGGTTATTCGCGACCCGCTAGGTAGGATCCGTGTGTTCTTTCTGCTTGATGTGGAATGCATCACCCTACTTGGAAACCTTCACGCCCCGCATCGACCCCAAGTTGATAAAAATTAGGTTTTTCTCATTTCTGCTCATTTTTCACCGTAACACTCTCAAAATTCTCCATATCCCGTCCCTAACTTGCCTGAAAAGATTAACTCAGGCTAGAGGAAGCTTTGTTCCAACATCAAGAGGGATCAAGGATTTGTGGTAAGTATTTGATTGATTCCTACATCGATTTTGAGCAAGGTTTCTGTGAACACCATCAGTATCAGAGGTTTCTGTGAACACCATCACTGATCAGAGGTTGTAAATCATATTTAGGCATTGCATGGATGATCAAAAGTGATCAAAAGCATTTAGGAGTAAGCATAAGGTGAATCAAAGTGAGAATACTCTAATTATGCTATAAAACTTGTTTTATGGAAATCAAATATCTAATCTGAGCTTTGATGATACATGCATTGCTAGATTAAAAAATCTAGAGGCATCAGGAGCTGATCAAGAGGAGATTTGGGTTGGAGAGCTCGGTTACAAATTTTGAAGCATAAGGTACAACCCTTTATTCATGCATGTTCTTAGATTGTCAATTTGGAGTATTGGTCTAGGAAACCTGACCACCTTAGTGGCTAAATATCACAGATTGGGGTCTTGGTCATAAGGTGGAGACCTCGTTGTAGTGTATTAAACATTGGAACCAGAAGGTAATAATTTGTGATATTGATAATTGGGTTGATGACATTTTGCCATAAATCTGAGTTACACAGTCCCTAAAGTAGAAAACAAAGAGTTAGTATTGTTGGTAATGGCTAAATATGCCTACAGTTAGATTATGGTTATTTTTGAGAAAATCCGAGAACCCATAACTATTGATTCACAAGGTCTTAGTGCCTAAAACATCGACTTTTTCCTACTAGAAAAGTTTGGAACAAAACCTCATTGAAGAAACGGAAAAAAATTGAGAAATATCAAAATTTCACAAAAAGACAAAATAGTCGATGCGGACCACATTGACTTCTTGGTTGTTCTTCGCAGTTCGCATTGCCCCCAGAAATCAGTCAGGTACTTTTGACCCGATACGGAGCGCATCATGCGCATAAATATGCTTCACGATCCGTAGCGATGCTGTGACCAGAATATAGGTTTTGTTTTAAATCTTGATTTGTGAATAACCGAGAAACTCGATTTGGTTATGGATATGAGTATGGTGTAACATCCAAAATCTGGGGTGAATATTTTAATCAATATACTTGTCGGTCGAATTATCAAATCACCATTTTATTGGTAGATTTAGAAATGATGAATGTTTATTTAAAAGAAGTTGAATCTTGAGTCGAGTCGGTTTGAGTACCTCCCAAATTAGCTTTGGGGGTTAACATAGTCCAAGTTAAGTAGATGAGTTAACATTTAAAGCGGAAGGGCTAATGTTTCCATTTATTCGAAGAAAAATTCAGTGGAGGAGGTGCTTAATATGCCAATAATCAAAATTTAAGATGTAAAGGGGTGGAGGTCTTGGTTTTAGTCAGACACACAAGAACACCCTAGTTTTTTTGAGACGAATGACTACTAGCTACCCCAAATCATGAAAAATCGAAGTTGAAATTTGAAATTTGTGCCTTGCATGCCTCATATACGGAATCTATGTAGGATTATGAACTAGGATTGCCAAGAATGCTTCATGGTATGAAAACCTAACCACTTCTCCTTTAAAAATCATAACCCACTTTTGGGGTGATGAGAAAAGTGGATTAAACACCAAATTTCATGGTGTAGTTGTATATCCACTATTCGATCTTACTACTACATGATTCGGTAATCGGAGAAATACAAACGAGTAAATAAAGCTTTGCTTTATTGATTTCACTTAGAGATTACACAAAGTCTAGAGAGAGAGAGAACACGGTCAGTTACACACACTTAAGATGTAGAATGACAGAACTCTCTTCAGCTCTCTCTCTAACGAACTATTTATAGTATTAACGTACTAACTGGCGGACCACCAGCGTACCATTTGGTACGCCCGTACCAAATAAGCTGCAGAACATTTGGTACGCACACATTAGTATGTTATCATTAAGACTCACAAAGATGCTCTAACCTAGATACAATACACGAGACACAACGTAGCATAGGAATATTCTCTAACAAACTCCCCCTTAACGTGTAGTGTATCTAGCTATCTATCTATCTAACAAAACTTCAGTCTTCAATCTTCAACATCATTGTGTCCGATCTTCAACTTAAAATCTTGTCAGAATTAGAGCTTGCATGGCTGGATCAATCTTGAACAACCTTTGAACTTCAAGATCCAATTGTGAAAGATATTACATACTCCCCCTTTCACCATGCTTGAGTCTTGTCACACAGATAACCTGCAATTTCAGAAGACAGAAACGTAGCTTTCTTTTTCTTTATGAAAAATTAATTTAATCTTGGCGCAAAATTTCTCTTCGAGAATCCAAGATATAGATTTGAAATTTTGATTTCGTATCTTGTATCGATCGATCGAAAACAAATAAGAAACAAAATATTTTTGGCTTTTTGAAATTATATATCAAAACACATCAAAAATCTTTTTGATTTTTCAGATATAAACCATAAATGCAATACAGAAATGAAATACTGAATCATACACTATTTTTGTCTTTTATGAGAAAGATCACAACCTGGGATCATATTGGTCATGACATGCTTAACTACACTTCAATTTCAATTATTTCAGCACACAAGTCATGTCGATTACTGGTATAATTTGTCCATCATAAACTCAGGCACAATCATACTCATAACATCTGGATATGTTATTGTATTGATTAAGTTTGCTTTGACCAGTGTACCCCACACTATTAGACATACTCAGATATGTTTTTTCTTTTATATCACACTTTGTGATTTCATTTGTGATTTAATCACATAATGATTGTATTCATGAATCAATCAACTGTGTTCCATGCAAAAAGAAATAAGAATGTTAAATCGTCTACCTTAAGGTCGATCTTTCGATACGCAGATAAGGCCTCAGATTTAACAAAATAAGAAAATAAAACAAGTTGAAATTGTATAACTCAACAACAATCAGGTCGGTACTCCCGTACACGCAGAGAAAGTCCGATGATTTATACGAAACACCAAAGAAAATAAAGCAGAATGTCAAACAAACAACAATCAGGTCGATCTTGTCGATAAGCAGAGAAAGTCCGATCGTTTGACAAAATAAAGAAAATCAAACAAGTTTAAATCTTTGCAAAACAAACACATGTTTACACAGTGACTTCTCATTTTCATTTTCACATATCTTTTCTTGATATCATGAGATATACATCAAGACGTTGTCCACTTGCTCAAGCATTAGTATTTTAATGTTTATCACATCTGAATACTTTCTGATTTAATGCCGAGCCTACCAAGCACATCGAACAATGATCTTATGGCTTTTTCATCTAATTTATCCATGAGTCAGACACATAAGCCAATGTACCATCATTTTCCAATCATGTCGGATCAATTTCTCATTTTTAAATGTTTTTGCATTTTCTGTTTTTCAATGTTTTTGTATTTTTCCATTTTTCTCCTCCTTAAAAGGAAAACTCTATTTTTTGATTTTTCATTTTAACATAAACAAAATCACAAAGACGCTATTTTTGGTTTTTCAATTTTTCCCCCCTAAACTACAAACGAAATGTAAAAAGAAAGAAAATTGACCAATCGATACTTAGACCTTTTCAGTTTAAGCTTTCAGAAAAACTTTCAGGTTGAAATATGGATCATTCAATTTAAGTTAAGCAGGAGACTCCACTATCAGTAACTGCTTGAAGCTTGAACTTCAGAATCACCAATAGATCTTCTAGAAGAAACCTTGCACACTGGTTTAAAAATTAGTATTCAAATAACCCGAAGCACACAGCTTCTGGTCGATAAGTGTCTTCCACAAAATCAGTTGCAGCATTGGTAACCAACTTAGGACGCCACTGCATTTTTTCTTTTTCATTTTTAACTGAATCATCATCACGTGATGAACCACCAACACTCGAATCAAATTTGAAAAATTGTTTCGTTTTAGATTTTTATTTGAATGGTGTTGACGCAGTAAAAATTCTGCCTGATTCATCGATAAATGTAGCATATTTGTTTGAAAATGATCTTGTTACCAGTTCAGGACAATCCTTTGCCATGTGTCCCTTT
>JBCNJP010000331.1:0-45970 GCA_039602395.1 Deinandra increscens subsp. villosa
CTAAACAAAGTAAGGTGTTTACTTATAACTTCTGGTATGCCAAAAATATTCTGGGCTGAGGCTTTAGCAACCTCTACATATCTGATAAACAGAACCCCTTCAACAGCAATTAATAAAAGGACACCTTTGGAAGTCTGGACAGGAGAAAAACCAGAATATAATCATTTAAAGGTGTTTGGATCTATAGGTTATGCTCATGTGAGCCAAGGTAAGCTAGAACCTAGATCCGTGAAGTGTGTGATGTTGGGTTACCCTGAGGGAACTAAGGGATACAGGTTATGGAAGGTGGAAGATGGTGGTGCTAAAATAATCATAAGCAGGGATGTAACATTCCAAGAGAATGTGTTTTATAAAGACATCATGAAGGGAGATAAAACTCAGGTGGAGGTGTTAAGCTCAAGTGAAGGAAGAGTTTCAAGTGAGGTGGAGCATTCAGAACCAGAAGGTGGAGAAAAGGAAGTGATTGGTGAAAGAAGAAACAGTCCAAGCAATAGTGAAACTTCATATACAATAGCCAAAGATAGACCCAGGAGGCAAATAGTCAAACCCATGAGATTTAGAGATGAAGATAGTTTATCAGCTTTTGTGTTTAATGTAGCAGAACAAATAGAAGCTGATCTTGTTACTTATGAAGATGCCATCAATTCAGACAACAAGGATAGATGGATAACAAAAATGAATGAAGAAATGAATTCTTTAATGAGTAATGATACATGGGTTTTGGTAGATAAGCCACCTGATCAAAAGTTGGTTGATTGTAAATGGCTATACAAGGTTAAGGAAGGATTGCCCAATGAAGGTCCTAGATTTAAAGCCAGGCTTGTGGCCAAGGGGTTTACTCAAAAGGATGGGGTTGACTACACATAAATCTTCTCACCAGTTGTGAAACATAATTCTATCAGAATCATGTTGTCTATCACAACTTTGCACAATTATGAATTGCATCAATTGGATGTAAAAGCTGCATTTCTCCATGGTTACTTGGATGAGAAAATTTATATGAAACAACCACCTGGCTATGAGGTCAAAGGGGATAAGGTTTGTTTGCTACAAAGATCCTTATATGGGTTGAAACAATCTCCAAGAATGTGGTATAGGAGATTTGATGACTATATGTTATCAAAGGGTTTCAAAAGAAGTGCCTATGACTGTTGTATATACTTTAAAGAATATGAACATTCTAAATATGTTTATCTCTTGCTTTATGTAGATGATATGTTGGTGTCATGTCAAGATATCAACCAAATTGAAGCAACTAAGAAAATTCTTATGGAAGAATTTGAAATGAAAGATCTTGGTGAAGCCAAGAAGATATTGGGAATGGAAATAAACAGGAACAAGGATGCAGGATTGTTAAGGCTTACTCAAACAAAGTATGTCAAACAGGTATTGGATACTTTTTATATGAATGGTAGTAAACCGGTTACTGTACCATTGGCCATGCATTTAAAATTTTCTTTAAGTGACTGCCCTAGCACTGTACAAGAAAGTGAGTATATGGCTAAAGTCCCTTATGCAAATGCTATAGGGTGTCTAATGTATCTTATGGTGTGCACTAGACCTGATATAGGCAATGCTGTAAGTGTTTTGAGTAGATACATTAGTAATCTTAGAAAGCATCATTGGGAAGGTGTAAAGTGGTTGATGAGGTATTTAAATGGTACAAAAGAAGTAGGGTTGAATTTTGGAAGGAATTCTGCAAACGATAGTACTGCTGTGTTAGGATTTGTAGATAGTGACTTTGCAAAGGATCCTGACAGAGGCAGGTCTGTTACTGGTTATGTGTTCGAGGTTTTTGGAGGTACAGTGAGTTGGAAATCTACTTTGCAAAAGGTTGTAGCTTTGTCCACTACTAAGGCTGAGTTTGTAGCTTTGACTGGGGCAGTCAAAGAAGCCATTTGGATAAAAGGCTTAGTTACTGAATTGGGTTTTGAGACTGGTGCAGCTGTAATAAAATGTGACAATTCAGGAGCTATACAGCTGTCAAAACACCACATGTTTCACAATAGAAGTAAGCATATTAGTGTAAAATTGCATTTTATCAGAGATATACTTGAGTCCAAGGAGGTGCTTGCAGAGTATGTCAAGTCTTGTGATAATGCTGCTGACTACTTGACTAAGTCAGTGCCTAAAGCTAAGTTTGAATTCTGTAAGGAGGTGCTTGATATTACTTAGTGGAGGTTATGCTATTATTGATCTCATCTCTAAGGTGGAGATTGTGAAATTATATAGAAATGAGATCAAGCATTTTATAAATCAAAGATGTATTTTCTCTACATTCTTGTCCTATAGTTATGGTAGTTCTTGAAAGGCACATCATAGTACAAAAGTCAATGTGACCTCTGGTGCTAGATGATGCTAATCAGTTCTATCAGAATTATAAAGGGATTAGAATGGGTTGGGTCAACTGATGTTGACTGGTTTTAGTGTTGGTAAACTTTGGGCTATTTTTGACAAGATCGCAAAAGTTAAAGGTGGAGGGACTAAAGATGTCAAGTTCCAAATTAGTTAGGTTAATCGCTTATTAACAGCTTTTTAAAGCTGAGATTTGGGGGGTCGAAGTTCAGAGAGTTAATTCAGTTGCTCAATTCCTTTTCTGGTTTTCATTGTAATTGTTGATTCTTCTTTCTTTGTTCATCAATAAGATTTGCGATCGTTTGCCCTTTGATTTTGATTCTTTTGATTGAGTTCTTCGGTTTAATTTCCGCATATAAATCTCATAAAACCTAAATTATAATCCTATCTTGGGCGGATTAAAACATAGTTTACAATACGATGGCGGAGAAAATTCTCAACATCATAAATGGCCGTTCAAGTTTCGGCCAAGTTCACGTTACTTGGAAAAATACACAAAGCAATTACACAGAAGAATCCCAACTGGGATTATTCATAAATCTTAATGGATTAAAAACGTTTAATCGAATTCAGAGAAAGAACACTAAGATGGACACATATATTATGGTCAAAGATGGTGATCAAGAGTCAGAGCTTCGTGGTTTAAGTTTCTCACTAGACATCAAGATCCCTACACAAGTTCATGAAATTATGGTTTATATATTTGTTTCTTATAAGCTTCAAAGTCACAAGGGTTATTTGTTAGAGATGGTATGGTTTGTGGTCCGTTTCGAGAAAATTAGCGTTGATTTCTTCAAGATTCTCAAGACTTGGGGACAAGTCTTTTTCTAAGAGAGGGAGAAGAAGGTGGGAAGGCCCGGTAACCCAATAGACCTGACCCGGGACCCGCCGGTCCGAATGGTATATGTTTAAAGCCGTCCGAGACAAACCGTAACGTTCCATTTGATCCCGGGGGTCCTGGTCCAATGTTAAAACTCGAGGACGATTTTTTTCGAAGACGGAGAGAAGATACGGATCCGGATGATCCGCACCCAAACCCACAACCACATCTTTTGTCAGGACCATACTTGAGCCTTTACTCATCCAATACACAGATTCAAGTGCGGAAATCATGAATCCATGATCAAATCATAGTGTTTGCTTGTTGAAATCCTTAGATTTCGCCTCTGAAACTCAAGAACTTGAGGGTTTTCACACACAAGTGCTCTCTATCTTCAAACAGCCGTCCAGAGTCACTCTCTAGGGTTATTCAGGTGTTGCTATTTATACTGGAGAGAGCACAGGTCGTGATTGCATTGAAATCAAGAGAATGCTATTGAAGTTAGTGAATTTTATAACATCAGACATACAAGATTGCCAAGAACAAGTCTGAAGTCGCCAAGAACAAAATGAAGTCGCCAAGACTGTTGGTGACCTCGCCAAGGCTTGGTGAGGTCGCCAACCTTGGTGAGGTCGCCAACTTTGGCGAGGTCGCCAAGGCCTGGCGAGGTCGCCAAGACCAGATCGCCAAGAACAATCTTGGTGAGGTCGCCAAGTGTTATTCCCAAGTCGCCAACATTCTTGGTGAGGTCGCCAAGAATATTGGTGAGGTCGCCAAGAAAGTCTAGAAATCACTAAGTACGCTCCGGAAATGTCAATTATCATTATTGAATCATTAAGAGTTGTTATTACAAAGACACATTCAATTATTATCATTTGCCTAGCAAGTTATCATGAAATGACCCAGAACTTGGAATCAGACATTCATACTGCAAATGAAATGTACAAGGGCAATTTCTCCAATATCAATAATCAACACAAGATAAGTCATTGAACATGACATACATAACATCAAATACTTGAGTGATTAATATACACATTTAAGATAATTGTCCAAGTTCAAGATACAAGCAAAGTGAAAGATATACAATTGAGCACAAAAGCAAAGGATGCCGTGTTTGAGTTGCCACCAACCTTATAAAGTTCTTACAAATTCCCTCTTTGGTGGTAATACAAACACAAAAAGAGAATAAGACAACTATCTGAGTTGACCAAGCAGCTTCAGCAAGAATCTCCAGTACTTTCGGGCAAGGTTTCTGTAACGATCATCTAGGCAGACGATCTGTGCATCGTACAAAATCCATAGATCTTCTCATGCAAACTTCTTCAAGTCAGAATAGTGCCACATTTCAATCATCCTTTCACTACCCCGAGAGAGATAGCAGATCCCACGACCACCCATGGCCCAGTATTTCAAGGTACTTAGGCTTTCCGTCTTCATCTTCCTTGCAGCAATACATTCCCAACACCACCATCTTAGAAACAAACCAAATTAGTTTGCATCCACTATCTCGTATGGCCTAAGCCTTCGAGGGATGGTGTCAAGGCGACTGTAGAATAACCATTTTAGGTAGCTTCTGTGCAGTAGTCTTAGTTCGATTGCTGCGAAGAGTCTTATTGTGCTGCCATCTTCCCTTTCAATTACCAGCTCATGAGTATCCCCACTGTAGTACCAACAAGTTATGGGATTGCTTTTCTGATCGCCTTTTATTTTCTTTGTGATCAAATCTTTGCTGATACTTTTATACATAACCTTGTGAGGGACTTCAGCTCTTCGCCTTCTGAATGTCTTGTATTTCTTCTTTTCAGTCTTGATGGAACGAGTTGAGCTCACATTGTAGATAGCTCTTATTTGTTCTTCAGCATCTCTGCCTACTGGATCATTTGAGTGATTGATCAGTGGACGCCATCGGAGCTGCTTCAACTCCCAAGAAAACAGATTTAGAAGATCCTTTATTTTGGCGAAGAATTGAACGAAACCGTTTCTGCGCTTGACAATGAATGCCTTGAATTCATGATCATATTTTCACCCAAGGATCTTCATTCCATCATCTGATTCGACGTTTGGAGGCATGTCTTTAAGCTTTTTAGCAGTAAACTGCACTAAGGCTTTCCGATATGGTTCCATTTCCTTCCATTCGTCAACCAAAGTAGGAGTGTCTTTCCTTCGGTGTTCCTCCACTCTTTTAGCTTCACGATCGTCCTGCTGACGCTTTACTTTCTTATTTTCTTCAATTATATGTTCTTTGACCATAGTTCGTAGACCGGGGATCTGCTATCTGCTGTAGCTTTTGCGAGCATATCCCCTTAAGTCCAGAAAGTCTTGTAATTCTCTTTTGTTCATTTTATTAACTTCAAGCGTAGCTATAGTTGGACTGGGTGGAGGTGAAAACCGATCAAAAGTCTCAGGAGGAGGAGACATATATTGTGCGTGCATCTCTCTGATCTTCTGCCGTAGATTATCATTGAACTGAACATATTCAAACTTCTTGTCAGTATCAGCAAATGGATTTGCATGAGGATCAGTAAGCTATTATGCAAGTTTGTAGTTGTACAGATGTTTATCCATTTCTAGCTCATCCGTATACAGTTCAACTAGCTGTGTATCTGTGAGATTCATCAGGTAGGATAAGGGAATCCCACGAGAAATTAACTCTCTGACATAATTTGCAATTTCTGTCTTGTCAGATGGATCGACATTATCTCCAGCTAGGTTAGGGATTATTCTGATTCTGGGTTCTCTCTCTTCAGAGTTATGATCCTCTGGCTCAGAGTATTCTGATCCGAGGCCAATTTTTGATGGAGGACGGATGGATTCTTCCAACTGTTTGATAGCCTCTTGCCTGGCAATCTCATCCAGTGTCCTTTCAAGAAATATTTCTTCCTTAGCAGCCCTGATGGATTCTTCCTTCTTCCTTTGTTTCTCCATTTCCTGTTCATATACCTCTTCAGGAGTTAGCTTTCTTTTGCCTTTGTCAGGTCTAACTGAAGGACCAACTTCATGTGATGAGACTGGATTATTTGCACCTTGACCACCGCTTGCACTTGTTATTGGAAGACTCTGAATAGGTTCAGTGGTGGTTGCAGTAGACACTGGCATTGAAGGTTGGGCTGGAACTCCTTCAGGGTTTACTTGTTCTTCTGAGTGATGGACTGGTGAAGGAATTGATGATCCAATAGCACCATCTACATTTTGAGGTTCGCTTTCCACTGACTCAGATCTAGGATGAGTTGGAGAAGTAAACTCAACCGGTTCATCTTTGATCTCATAAATTATCTCCTCGTCATACTCATCGTCAGTAGTGAATTCCAAATTTATGAAGTTTGTTGAACTAGAGTCATAAATGAGGTTATTTAGACGCTCAACCAAACTTATATCATTGAAGATCTCATCTGGAATCATACTGAGAGGTTGAATTTCCAAGGCTTCTCTGGCTTTAATATTTTCTTCAGTAACAACCACACCGCTTCTGCTACTTGGATCAGTAGCCAAGGTGTTTGCATAAAATTCTCGAAATGCAGTTCTTCCAAGATCCAGAAACTCACTTTCAACATGTAAGTGTTTCAGCTGTTCAGAAATCTCAGATATAGCAGCTTCAGGCATAACAATGCTTATTGGCTGTTGTACTGGAGGAGCCAACTGGAGTTGCAGTGAAACTTCAGGTATGACAGGAGGTTCATTTGGTTCACCCATGGTTAAAGCAAGTACCTCTCCTGAAGATGATTGATTTGCTTCAAATGTAGCCCTTGAGAATCTTGGAAGTTTGATATTCTCAGGAGGAGGCACTAAGTTTATTACGGATTGATAAATTTCATCTTCCTCTTCATCGTTCAGTTCATCATTCAGAAAGGTGTCTCCATAGGAAATGTCAACATCAGGTTCGGAAGATTCGTTGTCATCAGATTGAAAATCAGCAAGATGAGTGTCATCTACATCTTGTTCTGTGACAACGGTAAGAGTTATTGCATCAGAAGCTTTGCCAGGTTGGCTAGGACTTGGTTCTTTATTTTGCTGAGTGTCTTCAGCTGAGGGAGGCAGATCTACCATCCGATCGTCACCTTGATTACCATTTCCACTACCTCCAGCTTCATCATCATTGGTTCTGGTAATTTGTTTATTTTGGAGAGCTTCAACCAATAACTTTTTCAGTCTTTCAATTTCTTCTGCTTGCTCTCTTATTTTCTCATTGGCTTTAAGAAGTTCTTGATCTTGTTCTTTTATTCTGTCATTTGCTTATTTAAGCTTGTCATCAGCATAAGTGTTAGTAATGTCAAGATTTTGCTCCAAGAACACCTCTTGAGCTGGAGAAGTTGTGATGAGCTGAGTCTCATTTTGAATTACTGGATCCAAACTTGTGATGATGATTTCAGCAGAGGCGTCAATTTCTTGAACTGTAGCTTCAGTGGTGGTGACTGGAGCAGATTGAGCCTTTTGATGCTCAATGTCTTCTGGTTCATGTTGTGCTACAGATTGTGAAGCAGCAGCAGTTCCAGATCCAAAGACTGGCCCTCTTCTTATTTCAAGTTTCTTTCTTTCCTAAGCATACTTGGATCTTGACTCTCTTTTGTGGTTTGGTCTAATATGACCATCAAACATAAATGATGCTGAATCTGGTTCATGTGAATCAGATTTTGAGTTATTTGAAGAGACGTCATCTTGAGTCGGCCTTGACTTAATTTCTTCTGCCTCTTTTGATTTGAAGCTTCATGTTTGTCACTAACTTTGGTTATTTCTTTTGTTTTCAGTTTCTTCTTTTTGGGACCCCTAGCATCTGAGCTAGTTGAGTCAGAACCTGATTCTGATCCAGGTTGGAACCTTGACCCTGATTCAGGTTTGAAAACAGAAGCATTTGAGTTACCTTCTTCATTATTTCCAGAAGCACCATCTTCACTATCAGACCTATCATCTTCATCTCCTGACTTGTCTGATTCGGATGCACCTTTGGTTGAAGCTCTGTCTTCAGGCTCAGATGGCATAGGGTCATTATAAATTGGAGAATTGATTTGTTGAGTATCTTGGAGATTTGCTGCATCATTATTAGGTTCAGCAGCATTAACATCTGCCATTTCAGCATCAGGATCATCTTAAAGATTTTCTGCATTATTTTCAGGTTCAGCAGCATTGACATCAGCATCTTCTTGATCTTCATCCATATCATCATCAACATCAATTCCCTCAATAATATTTGGGAAAAAAGGAACATCGGGTCCATCATAACGACCAATCTGGTACCGTGTGTAAGAACCAAGTATCATCCTCCTAGGAACCAAGTGTGGTTCTGTCTTCTGTAAGTTCGGGTAGTAATGATCAAGGATGGCCTGTATGAATCTGGGATACATCAGAAATTTCTCAGACTTTCTAGTGGGATGAAGGTTGTAGTTCATCCATTCGATTATTTGTCTTGAAAGATTGAAGCCAACACCGGAAGCTAAACCATGTAGTGCCCAAGCTGTCTCTTCCACAAAGTCATCAGTTCCTGACTTTCTTGGAGCGAAAGCAGATATGAAAAAGGTGATGATACACCTCCAATTATCTGGGAACAGTGTCTTCTTTATCTTTTCGTTCGAGTTCACGGAGAGATTTCCTTGATATCCCATCATGAGAAGTGTATCTTGCCATTCTTCTTTAGGAAAAGAAATGGGGCAAAGTGCATCATCCAGTTGCAGCACTTCTCTGACTGTGCCCTTGAATCAATGATCTGATAGATATGGAGCCATTATCAGCCACAAACGTGTGTGCGTTGTTCCAGAAATCATTTATTACACCCGCGCTTATGACAGGCTCCAACCGGATACTCGTGATCCAATTTGAGTTTTCTAGGATTCTGAAAGCTTGTTCATAACGTCCGGCATCAGTCCAACTTCTGTTGATTTCACAGTGTTGATTGTGAGATTTTGAGAAATCCAGAGGGGCATTGGCTGCTCTTTCCTGTCTGGGAGCCATCTGCACATAAGAAATAACATGATTACGTCAAATTTGATAAGTTAAAATGAATGTCATGTCACACTAAATTCGTGATAGTGACAGAGCTTTTCAATTAACTTACAAAGACATAAAAGAAATTCACTCAAAGCATAGGCTCAAATTTTCTTCAAATTACAATCAATTTTGTTCAACAGGTTTACGTTAGTGAAATTTTACCCAAAGTCCTGTAATTTTCCTGAAATTTTAACTTTTAATTGTAGATGTTGACTTTGGCGAAGGACAAGGTGAATTTTGACTCAAGAATGTCGTTTGATGTTTATTTGATTAAAAACACAGGTGATTTCAAATTATGATAGAATTTCAGAAATTTGAGCAAAATTTTCACTTGAGTGGACTCTTGTTAAAAAGTCAACATTTTGACTCAAATGGCTCAAAAGCCTTAGAAGGAATCAAGAAATGATTCCCCCTAAACTTGAGTTTTTCCCAATTTGGTTTTTTGCATTTTGAAGTCAAACGGGATTCTTGAATCAAGTTATTCTATTCCAACATGATTTGAGCAATTTTGAGACACTTACTAACACATATATTCTATTTAACTACTTATACGGGACCAAGATGAATTATTTCACTTAAGCTTGTACAAGGTGTCAAATGATGAATCAGAATATATGCATGAAGTTTTAACATGCTTAAATCACATAACCAAAGTCAAATAAAGTCAAGTAAAAGAACAAGAAGCATTCAATATCTAACATGAGCATCAACATCAAGGTCAGAGACAAATAGGATCAATTAGCCCTAAATTCTAACCTTGCTAGCATTTATTTTCTTATAAGTGTGATATGAGCTTCAATAGTTCCTAACCTAACCATTTATTTAGAATGAAAGATAAAGACACATAGAAGGATGACTAATATGCATGTCATTTCATTAAATCAAGTACAGTTTTAAACCTTACTCAGAATTGCAGAAATTTAGCATGCTAAGTCATATTTCATGAAATTTATTGAGTTTATTGCATAAGCGGTAAGTAGAACAAACCACTTGAATAGACAAAAATCAAATATCCAACAATTTATTTTGAGATCAGAAGACATACCTCAACGAAGATCTAGAGTTTACTAAGATCTAATTGAGAAATATCAAGAATATCAACAGGTTCAAAGCTTGATCCTGTTTGTGATCAATCATACACAGATTAGGAATTTGACTAAGGTTATTAAAGTAGATTTGAAGAGTTTAATGAATTTGCCCCTGTGTAGCTCAATAATTGTGTATCAAACATTGCCAAAATTCATGAAACATACCTCTTTGATGATCTAAAACTGAGCTAAGATCAATGAAAGAGATGATAAGATCTTGGAGTGTTTCAGGCAGAATCTGTTATTAAATCAGGCAAAATTTGTTAAACAATTTATTGATAGTCACACACAGTCAAAATAGGATCAGATTCATTAAACAGGAGTGAAATACACCAGATTTGACTTAAAAAGTCAACTATGCAAGCATTTATCAAAAGCCAAGTCAATACAAGTTAAACATTGCAGATTTGACCTAAATTAAGTTCAAACCTATGTTAGACAAGTTAAAGTCCTGAACTTGACTGATTTTAACAAATTAGGTTGCATATCCAGTGAATTTCAATTTGAGAAGGAGAAAACCAGTAAAATGGTCATAAGTAGCCTTTATGTTGCATTATTTGGCCAATTTTATTTAAAGCAACGTGAAAGCGACCAATGTTACCATTTCACATCAAAGGTTTCATTTCTCAAGTTATATGAGTCAAATGACTCTTATTAAATTGAGTTTAGACCTTTTAAAGTCAAGCTTTGGTCATGCGGATAAAATTGACAAAAAAATTACCATGAGGACCAAAAGGATGACATTTACCTCAAGTTCATCTCATTTTAAGGCTTAACTTATTTACTAAACTCATTATTTTTGTTTCTTTAAAAAATTTAAAGTTTTGACATGGATAGTTCGAAAAATTCAACTTATTTCCTTAACGGGTCAAACTAAGACAAAGTCTGGTTTAGCTTCTATTTTGAAGCATTTGAGACCCGTAATGCATTTAGAACCATCCAAATGCATTACTTTGTTGATTTTGGAACTGAGCATAATCAAACCATCTCATTAGCATTTCAGGGTTCATCAAAACAGAGAAAGAAACACAGTTATTGTAAACACAAACAAAAATGATCAATTTCAAGTAGATTGTATAGAACTAGCAACAATTTTAAACAATCATCATGCATCAATCTCTGTTATCATTCCCAACAGATTTTGAGACCGAAATAACACAAAACAACACAACCAAAATCTCAAATTTTTATTGAAGGGACAACCCCTGTTCAAGAACAACCAAATGGCTTACAAATCTTAGAGTCAATTACCTAAACTCGGTGTTAGGTAGAGATTAGAAGCAAGAGTCAGGTCCTAATCTGTAAAACCATTAACCAATTTCAAGTTAGGAACCCTAGAATTGACCATTTTAAGCCGTCGGCTTCACGAATGCTAAGGACCGAATCATTGAACTCTTGGTTAACCAAAAAATGTGAAATCAAACCTGTGAGTGCAAAGAAGGTGAGTACGCCAACCCTAATTGCACGAGAGTACAACTTCAAGAGGTTGAAATCGATGGTCGGAGTGTCCTTGAGCCGTTCGGAGGTTCGAAGAGCGAGAGGGAGTTCGGACAGTGTTTTTGGTTTTGAATGAGGAATGAAAGATAAAGAGGCTTTCTTATTTATATATGCGAGGTCGCGAGACACAAACTTAGCGATTTCGGTCCTTTAAACGAAATCTCCAAAGTGAACCGGAGTCTTAAAACTGGCGAGATCGCCAAGAGATCGGAAAGGGGGAAGTCGCCAAGCATTAGGTGACATCGCCAAGGAGAAAATCGATTTAAAGCGAGATTGCCAAGGGTTAAGTGAGAGGCGAAATCGCCAAGGCTAATTCCCCTTAACACCGAGATCGCCAAGAAGACATTCGGTTAAGGCGAGATCGCCAAGAGTATCTTACCGAGATCGCCAACCAGAGAGTTTTATTTAGCCTGAGATCGCCAATGTTAACCTTAGTGAGATCGCCAAGAGCAAACTCAGCGAAGTCGCTAAGGCATATCAGCCTTTTAGCGAGATCGCCAAATGTGAGGAATCTAACTTAAGAAGATTTAACAGCAAGTTAATTTTATGAAAACATTCTGGTTTATGATCAATTATTAATCAAAAAGAGAACACCCGAAGCAAAGACACTAAAATATTCAATTTTGAACTCAGTGACTTGCAAATTTGTTCAATGAACTCATTAAGGGCAATTTCGGATTTTTTGAATTTTCTAAGCCCATAATCTGTTAAAGAACACCAATTTGACTCAGAAAATTAAAAATTCACATACTTGACCAAAAACCTTATTGAATCAACTTAACTTGAGTCAGGCCAGCCCAAACTTACCAAAATGGTTAATTTGATTTAAAATTGCAAACAAACCTCAAATTTGACTTATTTCTCCCAAATTTGATGGTTTTAAGCACAAAGCACCCAAATTCACGTTTTATGCAAAATTTGGTTATATTAAAGCGTAGTGCTTTCATTTGCACCGTTAAAGCCTTATTTTCTGGCAGTTTCCAGTTATTTGCTTATATTTTGCATATTTTTGCTTGGTAAAGGTTGGACTATGTTAGGGATTAAACCGATCAATTACGTGATCACAGACACTTACAAGTCAAATCACCTCACAGATTCAGTAACCTAAGTCAGATTGTCGGTATTGTTATCCACTTAAGCTCAAGCAAGGCAATTTTTAGCAAAATCACTGTGATTTCATTTATCATGTTTTAGTCCGGTTTAATGACAATTGTATGGACTTTTTATTCCACAAAGTCAAATAGTTATCCTAGCTTTGTCTATTTATTACTTCAGTTATGCACAACACACATATGGAATTTCTTCCCCCTATTTCTTTAGAGGGAAGTACTGATTTCAAGATGGATGTGTAATTTTGATTCGCGTGAACACAAGGTCAGAGTTTCCTCAGCAGATGTGTCACGGAATGTTTTCAATGATAATGACGGGACGCATGAACAAAAGGTCAGAGTTTCCTCAGCAGATGTGTCACGGTCAATGGATGGATGTGAGATATTTCTCACTTATTGATGATTGTGTGATGATTCACACTAATTTGATGAATGTGTGATATTTCACACTTATTGTATGGTTTGAAATCCGCACTTTCCGCAAAAGAAATACTCGAGTGTGTTGGTTAACTTACTTAGCACAGACTTAAGCAAATTTAAAGGATTTTGCTAACTGTTTTGACTTAAAGTCCATAATATCATGGTTTTAAGTGTTTAATCACATGATTTGCCTAATTCTTATTTTGCTGAGCCTACCGACACATCGAATGATAGAATCACTGATCGATTGGATCATGTCCTATGGTCAGATCACAAGACCAAAATTATATCATGTTCCTTATAGTTTGCCCAACCAAAACCAAAATTTTCTGGTTTTCTTTCTCAAAGTTTATTTTAAGCATTGCAGAATTGCAAAAATCTTGTGCTTAGACTCAAGTACCCATCAAGTGCCTTTACAAAAGTTGTTGGGAATCACTCGATTCTAATTTACATGATTTTTATTTATTTTTTGTAAATTTTTGGAATTTTCTTCATTTTTTTAGTATTTATTGAAGCTTCACTAAAAATTCAAGATTTTGACTTTTTCATCAGGTAAACAACAAGTGTCTTCACAAAAGTTGCTTGAAATGCCCCGATTCTATTTTTAGTGATTTTTATTTATTTTTCAAAATTTTTTATGATTTTCTCTAATTTTTCAACCGTGAGTCGGTATAGGCCGTACCGACGAACACAAGGACTCAAAATAAAACTAGAAAAATATTTTTGGTATTTTCTGAAGATTTGTTTAACACTTAATGAAGTGTTTTATTGATTGTAAGAAATAAATGACCAGAAACTTAAGAAGACTCAAAGAAACTAAAGTTAAAATCTTTTTGTGTTTTCCAGAAAAAGTTTTAAAGATAAAATCTTTTTGGTTTTTCATGTTGGGACCAGGGAAAAAAATAGAAAACAAGGTAAAATCTTTTTGGGTTTTCAAAATCAGATTATTGCAAGTCTAGGAGCAATCAGAGACAATACCTCTAAAACGACACAACCTAAGACTACTACACTTATTCTAAAGGAACCTAAAGAAGAGCTTACTCAAAGTTAATCATTCCTATTGATTGTACTAGGAAGTTAAACCTAGAAACATCAAATCCCTTGGTGAAGCGATCTGCAAGTTGATTCTCAGAGGAAACATGAACTAAGGTAATCAGCTTTTTCTCATGACAGTCCCTAATAAAGTGATGCCTAATCTCTATGTGTTTGGTCTTAGAGTGCTGAACAGGGTTCTTAACAATGAACATGGCAGCAGTATTATCAATGTTAATAGGGGTGGACATGAAATTCAAACCATAATCCAGAAGCTGATTCTGGATCCAGAGAACTTGAGAACAACAGGAAGCAGCAGCAATGTATTCTGCTTCGGCTGGCGAGGTAGACACCGTTGACTGTTTCTTGCATTGCCATGAAACCAATCTGTTCCCCAAAAATTGAGCTCCACCGGTGGTTGACTTCCGATCCATGTTGCAACCCCTGTAATCACTATCAGAGAAACCTCTCAGATCAAAAAGCTCATCCTTGGGATACCACAGTCCTCTCTTTGGATTGGACTTCAGGTATCTGAATATTCGTTTCACGGCCGTCAAGTGTGACTGTTTTGGTTTGGATTGAAATCTTGAGCAAAGACACACGGCAAACATTATGTCGGGACGGCTGGCTATCAGATACATAAGTGACCCGATCATTGATCTGTACAAGTGTTCATCGACACATTCACCTTCAAGGTCAGAATGAAGCTTGACACGAGTCTCGACAGGAGTGGAAAAGCCTTTAGAGTCGTGAAATCCAAATTTTTTTCAGAATTTCCTTCACATACTTTCCCTAACTTATTAGGATTCCTTCATTTTTCTGTTTCACTTCAATCCCAAGGAAAAATGTGAGTTCCCCCATTGAACTCATTTCAAAGCGTTTTTCCATAAGACACTTGAACTCTTGACAAAGAGTTTTATTTGTTGATCCGAAGATGATGTCGTCCACGTACACTTGAACCAGCAGCATATCATCACCCACATGCCGTATGAATTGCGTCTGATCAATCACCCCTCGCTTGTAGCCATTTTCCAACAGATAGGTAGACAGGGTTTCATACCACTTCCTCGGTGCCTGATGGAGTCCATAGAGAGCCCTTTTCAATTTGTACACCTTATTCGGAAAGGAAGGATTGACAAACCCTGGAGGTTGTTCAACGTAAACCTCTTCGTCCAATTCACCGTACAGGAAAGCGTTCTTCACATCAAGCTGATAAACCTTTATGTTCTTTGAAGCTGCATAAGCCAAGAAAATCCTGATGGCTTCAAGACGAGCTACCGGGGCATAGACTTCATCATAGTCAAGCCCATCAATCTGCATATATCCCTTGACCACAAGTCTGGCTTTATTTCTTATAATTATTCCTCTGTCATCCTTTTTATTTCTGAAGATCCACTTGACTGGAATAGGCTTAGTACCAGGAGGAGTGTCTACAAGTTTCCAGACATCCAAAAGTTTGAATTGATGCAATTCAGCCTGCATAGCCTCAATCCAGTTATCATCTTTCATAGCGGCAGCTACGGAAGTTGGTTCTTCTTGTGAAATGAAGCAGGAAAACAGGCAGGTGTTTATTGTTCCCGATTGAATTCTGGTGACTCTCTTGTTTATTGGACCGATAATGTTTGAAACAGGATGTTTCTTGTGAATTCCAGTCTCTTCTATTGTCGGAACTGGAATATTTGGGTCGAGGGTACCCATCTGCACATCATTACTCAGAGTTTCACCAGATTCAATCACAACATTGTCTTTTGAGTCTGAATCATTATTGATTGGTTCATTCTCAGGTTGATTTTCTGGAATTGCTGGATTTTGTAGATTTTCTTGATTTAAATTTTGTTCAACCTCCTGAACGACTTCTTCATTTATTTGGTTTTCAACCAGGTTGTCAGTTGTAGCAGTAACAGGTGATGTGGTAGCATTCATTGATTCATTTCTCCAAGAAATACCCGGAAGCACATCAGAGTAGATGGAATCCAGAATTGATGAAGTAATTTAAACAGAATCGTCAGACACAGATGCATCCACATTATAAGAAACTCCATGTAAACTTCCAGAATCACCTGAAACCACACAATCACTAAAGTTAAAAGAAGAAGTGAAATTCTCTAAGTCATACATGTCATCTGAGTCAGGTTCTCTGGAATTATGAGTGTGCTCATTAAAATTGACGTTGCACGACTCCATAATCACCTGAGTTCTTCTGTTGTACACTCGATATGCCGCAGAGGTCATAGGAAGTATCCAACAAAATAGCCTTCATCTACCCGAGGGGCAAATTTAGCTAACTGCTCAGACTGAATTAACACAGTACAAGGGCATCCAAAGGGCTTTAAGCGCTTTAGCACTGGTTTTTGTTTTGAAAACAGCTCAAAGGATGTCTTGTTGGCATGTTTGACCAAAAGAGTTTGGTTCAGGACATAGCAAGCAGTATTGACTGCTTCTGCCCAAAAAGACAGTTTGAGGTTAGAATCAGCGAGCATCGTCCGAGCACACTCGATTATTGTGTGGTTCTTTCTTTCAGCAATCCCATTTTGTTGAGGAGTATAGGGAGAGCTAAATTGGCGAGTGATGCCCTTCTCGTTGCAAAACGAGTCGAAGACGTGATTCCTAAACTCTGTCCCGTTGTCAGATCTGATTATTCAAACTTTTTCTCTGCTTGCGTTCTCGATGCGTGTAACAAAATACTTGAGTATCCCCGGAGTCTCAGACTTCTCCCTTAAGAAAAATACCCAGGAATATCTCGAGTAATCGTCAGTGATGACAAGGCAGAAAGATTTTCCCCTTAAACTATTGATATTAACCGGTCCAAAGAGATCCAGGTGCAACTGTTGAAGGATTATTGTAGTTCTTCCAGGCGGCTTCGGTTTATGAGATGTTTTGTGTTGTTTTCCCTCCGAGCATGCAACGCAGTTATCGACTTGTACGAATTCTTTGTCAGGTAGCCCAAAAACATGTTTCCCCTAACCAGGCGATTCATGTTATGGAAATTAACATGTCCCATTCGTCGATGCCACAAGGTTGAATCTTTCTCTGAAGCTTAGCCAAAAAGCATGCAACTGAACTAGTTGGCTTTGCAGCATTCATGTCCAGTGCATATATGTTCCCCCTACGATTTGCCCGGAATAAGATCTGATCTTCAGGTACTTTAAAACCAGGCTTGAGAATGAAGCATTCCCTATCGTCGAAGAACATTGGCATTTTATTGTCGCATATCTGCGAGACGCTCAGCAAATTGAATTGCAGATTTGACACGAGGTTGACTTTTTCAAAAGAGATTTCACCATTTGTTAGGTGACCAGTTCCAATTATTTGACCACCTTTCTTATTTCCGCCAAAAGCAACAGAACCTCCTCCAGATATCAGTTTGACATCATGCAAGAGATCCATGTCACCTGTCATGTGTCGGGAACAGCCACTATCCATGTACCACATATTTATTGACTTCTTTCGCTGTTCCTGCACAAACAAAGAAAAGATTAGTTCATAGATGAACCCTGGTCTTTGGGACCACAGGTTTTCTTGGCATTCTGTTTCTTAGGTGGACGGGTAGCAGGGGCGGTAGCTTGAACAAAAGGCCTTTGAGGATCAGCCAACGGAGACCATGGTGCTCTTGGTCTCGTGGTAATTGGAGGTGGGCAGTTTGCTGTTCCAGAGACTACTGGTTGAAAGAAACCAGTACTTGCCCCCAATCCTCGTGTAGAGTGAGTTGTTGCACCACTGAAAAACTGTTGGTTCTGAAAATTTGGCATGAACATTTGCTGATTATTCATGTACTCATAGTCTTCACTGTAGTTCCCATAAAACCGAGGCCATGGCTGAGTGAAGGGCGGTCTCATCATTCTAGGTCCATAGGGTGCAACCATTGGTGTATTGTACCCCATGTGTGCTTTTGTTGAGTTGAAAGGACAACCCCTAGCAGCATGACTTCGGTCTCCGCAGACAAAACACCTAATAGTGTTAGCAGACCCACTTGGATTACCGGTCACAGTTGGAACCACCTTTTGAGCAGGTGTGACCTTTATTTCAGCAACAGGTTCTCCTTCTCCTTGAACAACAGTTTTCTTATTCCTCCTTTTGTTGTTGTTTTTCTTCTTTGAAGATGATCCAGTGCCTTTATTTTCTTCCAAATTCATGGACATTGCAACAGCAGGTTCGACAATTTGAGGTTTAAATACCCCAGTCTTCTCAGTGTAAGCAGCATTTTTAGTTGAAATATTCTTCATCTTATTCTTTGCGGGTTGCTTAACTGATTTAGACGAACTTGCACCAGCTTGACCAGCCGACGGAGTTGAGTTGCATGATTGAAACAACTTGATGGAAGACATCGGTGTAACTTGAGATGGGATCATTTCAGGTGCAGGAGCCGAAGAGATCACCTTACCATTGGTGATTGTGACAAAGTGTTGTGTGTCACCCATGGGTTTACCATCACCCAAACTTAGCTTATTTTGTGCAACAGTAGCCAGCTCATTAACGAGATCAGTTTGGCTAGAATCTGAGTTAGCAGTTTTAGCTTTGGGCTTGTGCCTTTTTGGAACTTTAGGTTTCATTGAAACAGATTTTCCCTTAAACAAAGTTTGAGTTTCGCTAAAGGATGAAGATTGAGAAATTTTCTCACTATCAGTTATTATTTTAAAAAACTCAGATTCTGCCTTCTGCCTTACCATATCTTCAGATATGCCAGTATCTAATGACTGTAATGAGCTAGACTCAAAGTCATTCAAGTTTAGTGCACTTTCAACAGATGGAAGGCTTGAGCCACTTTCGTAGCCAGATAGTTTTTCTTCCATTTGCTGAATTTCAGACTTGCTAGGAACAGACTCATTATTCAAAAATCTGATGTGGCTTCGGGAATTTATTTTAGTAAGTTCAGGTATTTGAAAATAGTTATGATTGAGTGGATGCTCAACAGCAGCATCATCAATTTCTCGGGTTAAACCCAAACCATTTTGTACACGTTTAAAAATATCCTTAGCCACATCACCTGCCAGGTTAGAAGGATTAAGTCACATCAAATCAATTATTTCCCGAGCTTGAACATAGTTCTTGCTTAGGGTTGAAAAACGAGTCACTAAATCCTCTAAATGAGTTCGAAGAGATATTTCAGTATGTTTCATAACCTCAATATCATCCTGCAAGGACTTTATTTTGGTCAGGAAATCCAGTTCCTTAGCTTGCATTGACTTAACCAAACATTCACTCGCTATTGCCTTTTCAACTAACTCTTCGTTATAAAGGCGATACCGAGCGACTTCCTTTACACAGGACTCTGAGCATAAAAGGGATTTTACCGTATCGGGTATGAGTTCCTTTTGACGGTTTATTGATTTTTACTCAACATCAGATTCAACTTTGGAGGAGCCTTCCACAGTGCTGATCACAAAGGCAGCATCTTCAGAAATTTCATCCACATCGGCCATGAGTGCAAAATCAGTTGGATAAAGCGGATCAAAGAAGGAATCTTCCTCAATCTTGGGCTCATCAGATGAATTTACCATTAGTGCAACATCAGTTGGATAAAGCACGTATGCTCTGTGTTCGCATAAATCTAGAAATCTCAAAAATTGACCCATTTATTGTGATTATTTATGAAATCTAAGCATCCCAACAGATTCCTTGTGAAATTTCGTTCAAAATGGTTCAAGGAATCATACAAACAACTAGATTTGATGACTTGAATGAGTGATTCTTCAAGTTTTTGAGAAAACTCAAGAACATGAAGAACAATGGCTCTGATACCATTTGTCAGGACCATATTTGAGCCTTTACTCATCCAATACACAGATTCAAGTGCGGAAATCATGAATCCATGATCAAATCATAGTGTTTGCTTGTTGAAATCCTTAGATTTCGCCTCTGAAACTCAAGAACTTGAGGGTTTTCACACACAAGTGCTCTCTATCTTCAAACAGCCGTCCAGAGTCACTCTCTAGGGTTATGTAGGTGTTGCTATTTATACTGGAGAGAGCACAGGTCATGATTGCACTGAAATCAAGAGAATGTTATTGAAGTTAGTGAATTTTATGACATCAGACAGAGGAGATCGCCAAGAACAAGTCTGAAGTCACCAAGAACAAAATGAAGTCGCCAAGACTGTTGGTGACCTCGCCAAGGCTTGGTGAGGTCGCCAACCTTGGTGAGGTCGCCAACTTTGGCGAGGTCGCCAAGGCCTGGCGAGTTCGCCAAGAACAATCTTGGTGAGGTCGCCAAGTGTTATTCCCAAGTCGCCAACATTCTTGGTGAGGTCGCCAAGAATATTGGTGAGGTCGCCAAGAAAGTCTAGAAATCACTAAGTACGCTCCGGAAATGTCAATTATCATTATTGAATCATTAAGAGTTGTTATTACAAAGACACATTCAATTATTATCATTTGCCTAGCAAGTTATCATGAAATGACCCAGAACTTGGAATCAAACATTCATACTGCAAATGAAATGTACAAGGGCAATTTCTCCAATATCAATAATCAACATAAGATAAGATATTGAACATGACATACATAACATCAAATACTTGAGTGATTAATATAAACATTTAAGATAATTGTCCAAGTTCAAGATACAAGCAAAGTGAAAGATATATAATTGAGCACAAAAGCAAAGGATGATGTGTTTGAGTTGCCACCAACCTTATAAAGTTTTTACATCTTTAATTTATTAGTTTATTATTTTTAATAGTTTCCTTTTGAGTTTTATCTTGTTTTTCAAGTTTCTGTTTATCTATTTAAAGAACATTGTAATCAGTTTTAAGGTGGTTGATTTGATAAATAAAATATTAGTTTTCTTTGGAGGATTCCAAGAACTCTAAGGATCGTCAGTTTTGGCTCCTTGCTCGGATTCATCCGAGGTGTTACTACGCTTCCGTTATCATAAAAATCCGCTTAATTGGTTAACCGGTACATCACGGAAACTAGTAATTAATTAATGTTTATTCATGATTAATAAACATGTGTTTAATTACGAATAATTATCAATGCGATAATAAACGGAGAAATAGCATTATATTATTAACACTAGCGGTGAATAGAATAAATCAAATAAATAGTTATTTGAGTTTATTGGTTCTCGGATTTACAATCTTTTGATTAATAAGGTTGTTTATTAATTAATCGTAAAACATCGATGATTCGATTGGACGATTGAGATTGACAAGGGACTTGATCCGTAAAATGCGATGGCTTAAATAAGCAAGCAAGGATTAGGAGAACCCTAATCATTTGTGCCCCCCTCCCCTGGTGTCTCCTCTCTCTCGGCTCTCCCTCTCTCACGCCACCACCATCGCTCCCCTTTACCGTCGGTGATCTTCGCGATAGCGTGTTGATTGGAGATATCATCATCATCGTCATCATCCGAGATCACAGCCGTCGCCACCTCCTTGGGAGTCGTCGTCGCCATCGCCTCCTTGAGGACCACTGCCATCGTCGCCGCGCTCTAAGCCGCTGCTGTCGCCGCGCTCTAAGCCGCTGATGTCGCCGTCCCCCTCCTCGCTTGGGCTGTAGCCATTCAAACCCTAGGTCGCGTAGCGACCTAGCGTATAGGGGTGTGCAAACGAGTTTTACCCGTCATACCCGTACTTTTATTTACAGGGTTTAAGCGGGTCTAGACCCGCAGGATTTGCGGGTATTCGGGTCTTGACCCGTACTCGTTAAATGAGATTCGTATTGACTCAGTACAAGTATGTCATCACACATCCACGGGTTAAAATGATGAACTTACTATGTTACGATTCACGGGTGAACAAACGAACTGAATAGTGATGAATCGGGATGAATACGAGTATGAAACTTCAAATATTGAACCATCAAAATATGAATGAGGGTTAGAAGCTAAAAATTGTGATAGTAATTGACTTGTCGTCAATTGAAGAATTTGTTTGATTCAGTGATTCGTAGATAACTAAATTGTAGATTTTAAAATTACTAATTACTAAGAATATGTAAACAACATATTTTTCAAAATCACAGATTATCAATTTGATTCATAAATCATTAAGAATATATTTTTTCATATATTTATAATTTAAATGCATATTCAATCCTAAATTTTTCAAACTTACGTAACAAACAACAGGTAAAGCAAGTTTTTTTATTTACGTACTATTTAATTCTATTTTATTTTTATTGAAATGAACGGACCTACATATTGATTCATATATCAAACACACAAAACGGGTTTTACCCATCAAAACCCGTACCCGACCCGTATTCGACCCGTACCCGATTAACATTATTTTAAAAACCCGGTATCCGACCCGTTACTATAAACAGGGTCTTTACAGGGTCGGGTATGTCGGGTTTACCGGGTAAAACCCTTTTCCTGCTCACCCCTACTAGCGTATCTCCGTTTCACCGTGACGCTTTCCACCACTCACCGATTAATCGTCGTCGTCACGATTTTGTGAGTGCGAGCCTCTGTCGCCGTGATCGTTATAATCGCCTCGGCTATAATCTTAGCCGCCGTCATCATCTTGATTCGTTGGTGCTCGCTAGTCGCCACCATAAACCGAATCGTTGCCATTTTCAACGAATTGGTTCAAGACGGTTCTTGCGATTTGCAAAACGATTGGATCCGAACGTCGGATCGGTTTTTCGTGAAAACCCTAGCGTCATCACGTTGTCTCTCGGTGTCTGTAGTGTTTGTTAGAACACTGCGAAGGTATATCTAAACTCCATTTAGTTTAGATGTTTTATTTCGATTAATGTAATCGTTAGTGTATTTCGTGTTAACCGGTTTAACGTGAAATGGTGTTTGCCTGATTATTTTGGTAATCGTGATCCTGTTGACACGATTTGGACACCAACGGTTTACGCGTCTAAAAATTAGTAAATTAAATAAGTCCGCTACGTAACGGATTACTGGATTAATCCGTTTTAATCTCTTAATTTACTAAACCCGGTCAGTAATGTTTTAATCAAACCTAAAAGTTATTTTTAAAACGTCACCGGGCACCCGTATACCACTGTCGAAACCCAACAGTGGTATCAGAGCCTTGATCACCACACACAAACCCTAACCGGTCGGTTTTAAACCGGTGGATTTTGCGAACTGGGGTTTAAACCCAAAAGTCGCGAAAGTTAAACGAATTGCTTCTCTACATGTTTGGTCGATTTAATTCCACCAAACATTTTCAATTTGTTAATTGATTGTTTAACGCGCATATTCGGCTAGACTTGTATTATGGTTATGATTGGTTGTCGAGTTTGGCCCATTTTTGGCCCACTTGCATTTTTGGTTTTGGATTGGCCCGCTTGGTTTTTGGGTTCAAAAGTTGTATCAAATAAAATTAGGTTTTTTCTATTTTCTTGTGAATGTTCACCTTCGCCCTAGACGAACGTGACGAGCATTGATGCGACTACCCCATCGTGGCAAGTGATCTTATCTAAGGATACTTCCTAGTATGGCAAATATCCACGACCGGAAGACCGACGAGTTCCAAACCATCAAGAAGAGCATATGAAGCCAGTGGGAGCGTTAGAGTCGACCGGATAACCATTCCATACTCATCCTTGTGGTTGGTTTTACCTTTTGTCCCAAACCTTCTTCGACATTTTCATTAGGCTTTGACAATGTCGAAACCTCTTAAGCCGAATATGTGTTTATTTGCATGTGCGTTTTGGTTGCTTGTCTTAAATCGTTTAACGCGCCAACTAAAACTCCAAACTAAGTTTTAAACGGTTAAAACTGTTTTACAATCAATTGGTTCGAGTCCTGAAATTTACTAAGACTCGAAATTCCCTAACCAATTTTATTCAACTATGAACTCGAATTCCTTTTGATCTTGGATATCGAACTTTTAAATAAATTGGTTATTGCCTCACGACACGTAGTCTTTAATAAGGAGGTTATTAAATTGACTGTCCCGAGTGAGATAGGGTCCTTGAGTTATCTTAGTCAGACGTTTAATTAATTAAAACATTGACTATAATCCTATCTAGTAAGCCGCAAAACGGATAGGTTATGTCATCCTAGTCAAGTCTAACTTGGAACATATTTACCGATGCATTAGTGTTGGAGTATTTCAACACCGCATTTGGTGTTCAGGGTATCTTCCAAGGTATATGCATTGGAGTATTTCAACACCATGCATGCACACTGACCACTAAGGACATCTATCATTTTCTTTACGAATACCTTGTGTATTGGAGTATTTCAACACCGTACATCTGGGCATTCGTAGACAAAATTGGCATGGATGACGCTAAACGTATTTCGCAAATTAATTCACGGAAGCCTCATAAACGGGAGTTGTGACTAGCTTTCACAAGAGACAATCGTTGTCCATCAAATTACTTAGTGATCGGTGATTGCACTTAACGCTGCCTTTGTGGGTCGACTACTAATTGGGTTCCCCATATTCCTATTCAAGATTTGCTTGCCGTTTTGAATACGAATAATACATCGAAACACTAAACGAATGGCCTGTTGTTTCAGATGGCTAATCCTCCTACAAATAACGATGTTTTCCAGCTCAAGTCTCTCCTTGAGAAGGAGAAACTTGATGACACCAACTTCCTCGACTGGCATCGAAATTTGAAAATTGTCCTGCAGATGGCTAACAAACAACATGTATTAGAGGCTGAGGTGCCTGAAGCACCCGCAAATAATACTACGGCTGCTCGCGCTGCACATGAGGCACTGAGAAAGGATGCCAACTCAGTTACGTGCCTCATTTTGGCGACCATGACTACTGAAATTTAGAAGAGCATGGTTGACAGGACGGCGTTTCAGATGATCGGGGAACTTAAGGGCATGTTTGAAACCCAGGCCCGGCAGGAACGCTATGAAACCGTTGTCAGGCTAATCACATGTCGAATGGCTGAAGGTAGCCCTGTCAGCGCCCATGTCCTTAAGATGAAGGGCTACATTGACCGACTTGCGAAGCTCGATTACGTCATTCCTCAGGAAATGGCGACGAATTTGATCCTCCACTCTCTTTCCAGCGCGTTCACTCCTTTCCGGATCAATTTTAATATGAATAGCCTGGTTAGACAATGACCGAGCTTCACGGTATGTTGAAGACAGTTGAGATTAATTTTCTCAACGCTAACAACAGCAAAGGCAAGTCGAATGATTTGCTTGCCATCCGATCCGGAGGTGTCAAGAAACCTGAGGTTAAGAGGAAGCCTGGGCAAAGGAAGAAAGGCAAGGGCACTGCTGCTAGAGGTTCTAGTAGCACCAGAAATGACAAGTCAAGGGCTTCGAATGCACCATCGCCAGATGAGCGCCGGTGCTTCGAATGCAACAAGATGGGGCACTGGAAGAGAAACTGCCCAGAATATCTTGCCAAGGTGAAAGGGAAGAAGGCCGATGCATGCGCATCCGGAGGTATACATCTATTACCTCATGTTATAAACCACTTCACTTGATCCTTCAAAATATATGCATCCTTCAAAATATATGCTTGACATACTTTACATTTTGTAGGAACGTTGAGCCTGGTTCTATTCATTTAATGATCATGAGACTAGCCTAAATTCAAAGGAAGAACGATTGTTCTATCTAAATCCATTAAGGCACGTCTCTTATTCTCATTGTACTTGTTATAATAAGAATAACAACCTACCTTGATTCATAGAACCTTATAGTTTTGAATTTCTTAGCTTGAGAAATCAAAAATCAAGTTGAACTTTTATGAAATCACTTGCTTGATTTCGACAATACAAGATATAGGTCCTTTACTGGGTTCAAACGCTTGTTTGTATAAAGTTAAAACCACCATCGCTACTTATATAACACAATCACCTGGTTGATTATGTTATATGAATGCATTAAGTTCTATGCATATGACCATGATGGTCATGAATAGATATATACATACAATACCTTGAAAGTCAAGTGACTACAACTAGTTTGTACTCATATGTGTTAAAATCCTGCTAAGCACTTGTTGCTTACATTATGAGGTTTTGGTTTCAAGTTTAAAAGCCAATAAACACATGACTTATGACATGCCTATGGCCGCCCTCCACACCTTGTACCCACGAATCATTTCCTCAACGAACACTTGCTACTAAAAATTGGTTTCAAGAGGAAGTCTTGCGGGAGACCAAAATTTGAGTTTTGCACGTCCACTTTTGCGACATGAGCATTTAAATTCCTTATCAAAGAAATTTTATTTCTATGGGAATTACTGGACAGTGCGCTGTGACTCTTGTAAATTATTCAAGACTCATTAGACAAACATCTTTTCACAACAAGTAGTTGTTGCTACAATGAAAACATGTTAGCATTCAAAATGACTAATAATTCCAAATGGAACTAGATGTCGATTTTACTTGTCTAAAATCTTCCATTATTGGTTGATCATTTGATTGAATTGTTAATCCTAAATCAGATTCGATACTCTGATAGAATAATCATCGGAGCGTCTAGCACGCAACTCCTTTCAAACACAAAGATGATTGTATCATGGATACCGCCAAACGCTGGCGGTTTGATTTCATCTTGCAATCTCATGTATGTGACATGACATTTGGATATTTTTTGATTCATACTGTGTTGATGAAACTAAATAACTTCGTTCTTAGAAACGAAGTATGTTTGCAAGAGTTCTCTTGCAAAATAATATCCTAAAGGTTTAAAAGAAAAATGATTATAAGAATGCATCGTCTACATAAAGCAAGTGGGAGCATCACCACTAATCCTTATCGGGATAACGATTGAGTGTTGATCTCACGTTCATTGAAGTTTACTGATTTAAACTTGTAATGAAGCCTCAACTTATCTCCAAGTTTCAAGAACATCCCAAAATTGAAAACATCTCAGGAATGGCATCCTCAGATATATATTCAATTTCTTGAAACAAGTCGTGTCATACTATTTATGAAACGAGATCTATCCAACATAGGGATGTTGCATGAGTGTCAATGTAAAGAGTTACACAAATGACATAAGCTGGAAAACCATATCATCTCAACTCGCCTTGATGATGACAAATGTTCATGATGAGTACTCGAGTATACTCACCGAACAACTAGCCACCTTAAGTGAAGTTTAAATCATGAATGTAAGGGTACATTCAAAGAAGGTTAATCTGATTCTGTTGATAATCAATTAACTTGCCATTGTGATAACATAGTAATCCATGTGCATACCAAGGGCACAAGTTTTATCACGCATTCAAATTCACTTAAGTACTTTTGTTGTTCATAAGGAACACCAAAACTAATGAAACAACATAAAACAGGCAATACCAAAACACATGCAAAGAACTTAGCACGAGAATTCACAGTTCCATTGATCAAGTTTGATCGGTAAGCTAATACTGTTACGTATTATCTGAATTCTACGCTAGATTGATGTTCTACTTTAGTGTTGGGATGTCAAACTTTAACGTTTGCACCAAATCATTCAATCTGATCAAAAGGATTAGATGCAGAATTCGAATTCTGCGAAACGTGTTCGAATTTTATATGTCTTAAACATCCATGAGTATTTTGTGAAATATTATACAACCGTCCGTAGTCAATCTAATTTGTGGGAACAAAACTGATCTATGACTATTCTGACTCTGGACTCAAACGGTTGACTTTCCAGACTCACATACCTCATTAGGGAATGACGTTGTGACGTAACTCGTATCAAATTGTCTTCATGGATTTAATCATAAGACGAATTTGATTGAATGGTATACTCAATAGTGTCCTTTGACCTGATATACATATGCTACCTCTCGTTTGCCAAAGACTGTTCTTTGATTGTAGTCTAACGCTGTTGCGTAAATGCCAGTAATAAATGCTACTTTTGGGAATGGTTCTGAAGCTTAGTGGGAGCTGTATGTAGTCAAGATGGGATTCTGTACTCTTGCACTTATAATGCAACAGCTAGACATCGTGGGCCCTCTCATGAGTTTCAAGTGTTAAGTGTAAGGCCTTACCCAAACTTACTGTGTGTTTGTCGAACTACAGACACGAGAAATAGAATGATTTAACACTAAAGAGAATGAATTAAATCCATGTATCTTTTTCAATTTATGTCTTATACGGAAAGAAACTAATGACTTAGCATTACCATAAGTCAAAACTACAACGCGAGTTTGTAGATATACCTTGGTTACTTACTTGAAGTGTCATAACTGGTTGGGAAAGTGATGTGTTCGGAACTACACCTAAAAATAATAAAATTATCCTAGACCTAAACCTAGACCTAGACACACCTAATTTTACCGAAACTCCTAAAACTAGACCGAACCTAAGGCAAGTGTACCTATCGGTGACAGTATAGCTACAGAAGACCGGATATCGAACCCTAAGGACACTATTCTAGACAAGACTTAACCTAGACCTAAGAATGGAAATTTGAGAATAGAATTTGGTTTTTAGAATTGATTTAACTAATTAAACTAAGCTGACTACCTGACTATCAACTAACAACCGAAAATAAAGATCTTTAGGAAAACAATCAATGATAGAGAGGCACCACCCAGACCTAGAATTCCAATCAACACCAACTATCTTACTCGGCTAAAACAACTCCGATGGCGGTTGGTTCACCTTTTAAGTCCTTCCCAACTTAATTACTCTAACGCTCGAACAGGAGTTCACCTTTTAAGTACATCCTACCTCAACTAAACCTAACCACCTCTGAACCTAATCTCGGGCACCTTAAGCTTAGCAGGAGCTACCTCTATTTCCTACAACTGACACGAATAGCAAATCAGCTAAATTCCTAGGACACTTCCTTTTGAGACAATGCTAACCTAGTTCATTAACTAACCCGACTACCCGACAGCTATCATCCTTTTGAGCTTATTTAGACAGGCAGAATACTGAATTCAAGCAATCAATTACCAATTAATTTTATGATCTACCAGATTAGCAAACCACATTCAATAGCAAACCACCAAGTCACACTACCAAACTATCTAACTCAAACCGAAAGACATTCGCAAGCTAGGCAAGAATTAATCACTAACCAAAACCCTAAAAACAGTACGCATGTGCATCTAATTGCAGAAAACAGAGGGATTTAAAGAATAATCACAACATCAATCAAGTAATCATAAACCAAATAAAGTAGCAAGCGTCAATTGATCATCGAATCAGTCTAGGTGGTAGCAATTATTTAGCCTACCACCATGAAAACAATAAAATCAAACACAAAATCTGGAAATTTAATCATAAACATGGTTTTAAGGGTTCAACAATTAAAGAACAAGAATGATAGAAACAACCAGTTATAAAATTGACGTCGAATGCTTGACCCTTGATATTCCCGATCGATTCCAGCCCTTCTCTCCTCTTAAAAATCACCTCCAATACGTTCCTTCTAATCTTCCTTGCGGCTGGGATTTTCTTTTATTCGTAGGGTTTGCTGTGGTTCATTTTCTAATGTCCCCTGAATTAAATTAATATATGCGGCCTCCCTTTTTTTTCGAATCATCTTTTGTTCCCAATAATATAATTGCCGACTTAGAGCCCAAGTGACATCCTCTCTTTATTTTTTTTATTTTTTTTTATTTTTTTTTATTTATTTTTTTTATTGCTGTTGCGTTCCTTTTCCAAACCCATGTACGTAGGATCCTCCCTTATTCTTTCTAAATAATTTGTTGACTTCATTCACGAATTAATTGTTTGTTTCGAACTTCCTCAATAAGAAATAAATGTAAAGCCCTTACAAATTATTCTCCCAAAATAATCTATGCTTTTCGAATTCCCTTCCAACATGATATTTATATAGTTTCATTTTAGCCCCCAATCTTAGTAGTTTATTCATTTCAGCCCTTCGACTTTGATAAAATATCATACCATTCCCTTGGACTCGTATATCAACCTACAACCAAATATTTCTGAACAATTTAAGCACATTGACACAATAAACACAACTAAAAATAAAAGACTTAAACTCACACCAAAATATACAAAAATGACTAAACACACACTTAAGACTCAAATACTATAAAATATATAAAAACCAAATCAAATGACATAAAACTAACTCAAAATTGACTCAAATATTATACAAAATACACGGGAAAACAGGATGTGTTTACGACACATCAGACAGTCATGTGTAGCTAGAGCACATCTGACTGTTTCTTTTAATGTTGTCAAATTATGTCCAAGTGGGAGATTGTTGGATATTGGATGTCCAGACCCAACAACACCAAGAACTCGATCCGGTTTGACCCGTAAAGAGTTACACCGAGGGCAACGACATAAAAATCCGCTTAATAGGTTAATCGGTATATCACAAAAACTAGTAATTAATTAATGTTTATTCATGATTAATAAACATGTGTTTAATTACGAATAATTACCAGTGCGATAATAAACAGAGAAATAGCATTATATTATTAACGCTAGCGGTGAATAGAATAAATCAATTAAATAGTTATTTGAGTTTATTGGTTCTCGGATTAACGATCTTTTAATTAATAAAGTTTTTTATTAATTAATCGTAAAACATCGATGATTCGATTGGAGGACTGAGATTGACGAGGGATTTGATCCGTAAAATGCGAGGGCTTAAATAAGCAAGCAAGGATTAGGAGAACCCTAATCCCCATTTGCGCCACCCTCCCTTGGCGTCTCCTCTCTCTCTCTCTCTCTCTCGATTCTCCCCCTCTCACGCCACCATCATCGTCGCCCTTTGCCGCCAGTGATCTTCGCGATATGTTGTTGATTGGAGATATCATCATCATCATCCGAGATCGGAGTCGCCGCCACCTCCTTGGGAGTCGTCGTAGCCGCCGCCTCCTTGAGGACCACCGCCATCGCCCCCGCGCTTTAGGTTGCCGCCGTCGCCCCTCCTCGCTTGGGCCATCGCCATTCAAACCCTTGGTCGTGTCACGACCTAGCGTATCTCCGTTTCACCATGACGCTTTCCACCACTCACCGATTAATCTTCATCGTCACGATTTTGTGAGTGCGAGCCTCCGTCTCCGTAATCTTTATAATCGCCTAGGCTAAAGTCTTAGCCGCCGTCATCATCTTGATTCGTTGGTGCTCGCTAGTCGCCACCATACACCGAATCGTTGCCATTTTCAACGAATTGGTTCAAGACGGTTCTTGCAATTTGCAAAACGATTGGATCCGAGCGTCATATCGGTTTTTCGTGAAAACCCTAGCGTCGTCACGTTGTCCCTCGGTGTCTCTAGCGTTTGTTAGAACTCCGCGAAGGTATATCTAAACTCCATTTAGTTTAGATGTTTTATTTCGATTAATGTAATCGATAGTGTATTTCGCGTTAACCTGTTTAACGTGAAAAGGTGTTTGCGTGATTATTTTAGTGATCGTGATCCTGTTGACACGATTCGACACCAACAGTTTACGCATCTAAAAAATAGTAAATTTATTAATTCCGCTGCGTAACGGATTACCGGAATAATCATTTTTATTCTCTTAATTTACTAAACCTGGTCGGTAATGTTTTAATCAAACCTAAAAGTTTTTTTTTTAAAACGTCACCGGGCACCCGTATACCACTATCAAAACCCAACATACTCTTCTTAATTTTTTGACTGATCCATCCTCTTTTCTATTAAGATTAAATGTTCACTAAGTCTTCTACTCTCCAAACCAATGATGTAAGGAAATTGGACATCCGAGATACATGTTACATCGGCTAAGCATTAAAGATTACCTCTGAAGCTTTTTCACATGCATAGATGACTTACCCCGCTAGTTTTACTGGAACCGGGTTAAGATCATTACCCCGGAGCTTTGGTTATCTCGGAAGAACAAACCTACCATGAAAGTCAAGTTACCCTGGTAAAGTACATGTTCCGGTATAACTTAAATTGCCCTGATAAGGAGAGTTACCCAAAGTTCACTATTCACTGTACTTACCCCGGTACTGACAAAAATACCTTTGCACTCTGTATAAGAAGCAAGTTTGTTTGCCGTCGTTGTAAATGTATAACGTTGTTTGTAACCGTATAATATGTTTTATACTTTAGGGGTTAAGATGACCTTAGAGAAATCAAGGGATCTCCTTGATTTCTCGAGCACTATATATTGTATGCTTGTTCTTTGTATTTTCATCGATCGAATATTGTAACTGTTCAAGAGCAAGTAATACAAGAGTAATGCTGTGAATTATTGAAACACTTGTGTTTATTTGCTTGTTCTATACTTGATTCGGTGACAACTACAAGTAGAGAGTGAAGTTTGACTTGTTTTCGTCTGGTCAAACTTGTGAGTAAATCTTGTGGTTAGGTTATTAAGCGAATAACCACGTTCCTACAAGTGGTATCGGAGCTTTAGCTCTTGTTTTGAAGATTTCAATTTCTTCAAAACTAATATGTTCCTTGCTTACTCTCGAGTTAATTTACTGTTTTCTTCACATTTTTGAAACTCTTACACGATGGGTGATTCAAGAAATGACAGTACTAACAAACCACCATCCTTCATGCCTAATGACTTTGACACATGGAAACTACGCATGTAAGGTATCTTCGACATTTGACTATAGAATGTGGAGGTCTATCACCTTTACTGTGAAATCAGCTAGCAACAGTTCAGTTTTAACCCACATTTCATTATTTCTCTTCTATTCTCTCTAAAAAAATAATGGATCCTCGGAAAAAGAATGTCTCCACATCCGCCCCGAAGAAATTTCGACCCAAAGTCCGGTCGAATACCGGACAAAGTTCGACAAACCGAAACCAACAACCTCTCTACGTTACACCACCTTCTCAACCTATAATTTCTCAACCCCAACCCGTTTATTACCCACCGCAACCACCACCACAACAATCTTTTAATTATCTACTTCGATTCGGACATCCTGACTACTTCCAACAATACGCTTCATCGGCCCAACAATCATATCAAAATACTCAATTCCGAGAACCCCGTCGTCTTGTCGACGAAGCTAGTGATAGTGAAGAGATGGACGAGGAGATTGAAGTAGATGAAGAAGAAGTAGAAGAGGAACAACATGTTGAGATTAAAGAAGAAGTAGAAGAGGAAGAAGAAGAAGAAGAAGAGATGGAGGAAGAACCACCGGCTCGTCGGAAGCAAGCTAGCAAAAACAAGAAGAAGACGACAACAAAGGCAAATCGAAGCCTATGGTCTTCCGACGAAGAGAAGTGTTTGGCACAAGCTTACATTCACATCACCGAAGACAAAAAAAATCGGTGACCAACAAAAGTTTTCATCTTTTTGGCAAAGAGTTGTGGACCATTTTAACGGTTTAATGGGTCACGAAACAAATCGAACCGTTCATCAAATTAGCACAAAATGGAAGAATTTGAACAAGAAGTTGATGAACTTTGGAGATCTCATTGCTCAATTTGTAAGTTTTTAATTTTAATACTTAATTTTTTTTAAAGTTATATTTTTTTTAAATTGTTTCTATTATATAATTTTTAGGATCATGCAAGGGCTAGTGGTGCGGGGGATCTTGATGTTTGGAAGTTGGCTAATATCGAATACGAAAAGAACTATGAAAAGAAAGGTTTTACTCACGTTTCGGCATGGAAAGTTGTGAAAACTCACCCAAAGTGGAAGGCTCCGAGGAGGAAGGTTGGTGGGCTTAGTGAGCCCAAGAGGACAAAGACCTCGGTCTCGGGTGACTACACAACGTCAAACGAAGTCGACTCTACCCAATTGCCAAGTCGGTTGCCCGACTTAAACGAGGACTCAACGCCTCCACTTCCACAATAAAAATCTAGAACGAAGTCGGGTGAATCGTCGAAGGATGGGTCCTCAAATGCTTTGGAGGTAATGAATAGGTTTGAAAGCAAATGGGAGAAAGAAAAAGAGGCGAAGGCGGCGATTCGAGAAAAAACCGCCGAGAGAAAGGCGATGATGTACGCGGCGGTGAAAGAAACGATTGACAACGAAAAACGAGCTCGCGATCTTGAAATATTTTTAAGACCGACCGAGAACGTCCCTACGAGCTTACTACCGACCCTTCTCGCCGAGAAATGTCGAGTCGCCGCTTTGCATAATTGGGAATGTGATTTTTAGATTTGGTTTTAAAATTTGTAAAAGTGGTTTTTTTTTAATTTCTATGTAAGTTTTTTAATTTTAATGAAAAATTTAGTTTTATGTTTTATGAAATATAGTTTTCCTTTAAATATAATATATAAAGTTTTCCTTAAAAAAAATAAATCAAAAAAACTATCCAACTTATCTCACCCAACTTATCCCACCCATACCATTCAAAAAACACAAAAGACATATACTTTTTTCTTTCTCCTGTGTCACTCTCCTATTGGCCAAACAACTTATCCCATTTTATTCATCCTAAAAAATTTATCCCCCACACCGCCCACCCTAAGCAACAAACTAATTGGAACCCAAATTTCCTTTCAATGTAAAACTGAAACAAGCAACAAAAACTAATTTGGAGCCCAAATTCCTTTCACTTTAAACTAATTTGGAACAATTGCGTAACAAACTTAATCTCCAAACAAAATTCGACTTACAGTCTTGATCCAAACAAAATTCGAACCAAGAAATTGAAAAACATAATATACAAAAACGGTTTGGAGTTATAATTCATAAAGATCATACAAATTTCCCAACTAAAAGCAAATTTATTATACCAAAATCGATGTTGTTGAATCTTACGAACAACGTAATAGGAAAATTACCATTACCAACGAGGTGTTTGTGTTGTCGTAGATCTTAATTTTCCAAAACTTTTCCACATTTGTCTGCTGCTATTTTTGAGCCCTAGATATGGTGGTAACTTAAATCAACTTTTATATGGAGATTTCAATGGCTTTACGGGAGATAATATACTCTTGTGATGAAGACGATGATCTTGGAAAGGAAGGAGATGGCGATGACCAGGAAGGGGGTGAGAGAAAAAGGAGGGAGATTGGCGATGGTTGAGATACGGTGTAGCATTGGATTGGTAAATATACAGATTTATTTAGTGGTTCTTAAAATTATAGGGATAGGAATTAAGATAAAGAAGCTGATGTAAAGATGAAAATTGTAGAAAAGTTAAGTTTTCTTTAAATTTTAAGGATAAAGATAGGTATAAGAAACCTGCTGTGAATGCTCTTAGGGCATTGATAGTTCGGGATAAATTTTATTATAAAAACTCCCAAATTCACCCATATATGAACAATTTTTATATCAAGTGGAACAATGTATTTATTAAACTACATTTTTAGGAAATTTATACGGGACTAAAAGCTTTTAGGAAAAAAAACCAATGGGGCTAAAATTTTTAGAAACAAAAAACGGGGGGGGGGGGGTGGGGTCGATACTCAATACATATAAAATTTTTAATAAAAATTACAAAAATTAGTACTTCTGGAAGAAAAAACCGTTGTGGCTGCCCCCCCCCCCCCCCCCCGGAGTCCCTCTTATCCTTCACCCCTGCCGGGGACAGTTCAAAAGGATGGCCAGTCTCAATTACCCACACTGTCAGCGTTTCGAGAGTGTCATGGATAACATGTTTGCCAGAGGTAACGCCGAGTAACCGAGTGTTGATGATGTTTGTTGTTAAAAAACTGCCTAAAGACCCAAAAAATATGTACAGACTTAAACGACCAGGGGTGGATCCATGTTGAGCTCAGTGGGGGAAAAGGCCCACTCAAAATTGATCAAGTAGTGTTAATTGTAACCATAAAAATTTAAGCCCCCTTTCAGTTTTGTTACGAGGCCCCATAATCTTTCTCATCTGCAATGGAGAAATCAAAAAATTTCAGTTGTAAGAGACATATACTTGTGATCTGATGAAGCTTTTCTGTGTTTTTTATCACGTTAACCCTTGAAATCGAGAGGAGCCAAATAGATAGTTTGCGTTTTGTGAGGTGAAACTAATAGATGGTATTAGGAAATCAGGGAGGGAGGGAGGGAGGGGAGAGGGAGGGAGAGAGAGAGGGAGAAAGGAGAGGGGGAGTGGGGAGAGAGAGAGATTGATGAATATTGTGGTTTGTGGGTTCTAGAATGTGTTAGAACAATAGAGATGGAGATGTAGAGAGAAATCCAAATCGATTTGTTTTTATTTTAAACCAAATGGATAAATACATTTATAAATCTTAAACTGGCACATATTTTTCTTAATGGGTTGTTTAATCATTATATTTTATTTTTGTACTATATTTATCAGTTTGTTTAGATTTTTTTTTAAAATTTAATAGTATTTTTTTTAAAGTACTAGATGCTAATGATTACTAGCTTGATTTAGTGGTTGATGTGAGACACTTAAAGACATTAAATAGAAAGACTTTGAGTTAAAGTCTCACATTAGGGATTTCAGGTTGCGTCAAAATTTTCCTCATCTATTGTGCATTTCCTTCTGATGTTGGTTTTCGGGTCTTGTAGTCAATGAATGGAGATGATCAAGTCAGTGATCCAATTTTGCTTCAGTGATCCAATTTTGCTGTTAAAAATTTGAAGTCTAGATATTTCTATGATTAGTATTCGTTGTTTTTTAATTTGGCCTGACCCAGTTTTTACTGGATCTAGTATTGATCTGATTTGTTTTTACCCTATTTAAATTCTGTCTCCACTAACTGGAGTTTCTATATCCGTCACTGTAAACGACCCATTTGACTTTTGTTCTTGACCCATTACGGACTAAGCATAATACAAATGTGAGCAAGCTTGTATTTCTAACGAAACTTACAAAACGTTTTTTCTATTCTTTTTACGATTTAGACTTATCACATCCCGTAATATCTCAAGTGCTCTTCCATTAGAGTTTAGCAAGCTTCGGTACCTTCAATTGTTGTAAGAAAAATCTCTCTACTAGATAACACATTTTAACACAAAGATAATCATACTATTTAGTTGATGCAGGTCCCTCGATCAAAACTATTTCAGTGGAACTGTACCATCTGAATGGGCTACTATGAACTTAAGGAGACTGTAAGGACCACCGGCCATATGTCACTCTCAATTGCTTTTTTTTCCCTACAAAATAACTATTCTACTCTTATTATTCATCATAATTCATTTTTGTTTCTAATAGCATATATGTTATCTTCTAATTATGTATTTATACAGCTCACTTATGGGAAACTTGTTATCAGGACCATTTCCTGTAGCTCTCACCAAAATGACAACCCTTCAAGAATTGTTAGTCACGTCACCATTTCGATCTTTAATTAAAATATATCATGATGATGGTCAAGATGATGTCCATGATGATGATGATATAATAATAATAATAATAATAATAATAATAATAATAATAATAATAATAATAATAATTATTATTATTATTATTAATTATTATTATTAATATTAATATAATAATAATAATAATAATAATAATAATAATAATAATAATATAATAATAATATTATAAACATGAAGCAGCTTTATTTAAAAAATTTGGGGCTCATGCCCAAAATTGCTTCTTTTTGTAGGATGATAGACGGAAATTGCTTTTCAGGACTCATACCCGACCAGATTGCAAACTTAAAAAATTTGGTGACACTGTACTGACATTTTGATTTTCTAAACTCTCTAATTATGCTCTAACCCCCTTCCCCAGCACAAATTAAAAACGATAAGGGTGGGGGATAGTCAAAATGAAGTTAAGGCTTAAGAATAAACATCCAATAGAATACTGCCACCTGAGCAAGAAAATGAGTTTAAAGAAAAAATAAGTGATGTGGTTCCAATTTGAAGCACTATACTTTATTTTCTTTGAACAATTTTTTTTTACAAAAAAAAAATACATAATATTAAAACTAATGTATATAATTCTTAACACACAACTGACAACGACTTGCAACGGTCGAGAACAACCCAAAACATGACAACACAAGGTTATCGAGACCCACAGATACCTGATACGATAAATCTCAAGAAACCGATTATACCATGAGGCACGAAAAATTCACACAAGAAAAACCGAGTCAACAAAAATTTGATCACTCGAGAAATGAGTGTCGTTTATAGTATCGAACAACTGGTTAATTTTGTCCAGACAAACTAATAAATTGCCAATGGCAAGTCCTAATTTGCTTGAAATTCAATTCTTATCACCTTAAATTCTCTCTCGGCTAGTGTTGGCTTCGGTTTTGATGTTGACGCCGAATTCCCTAAACCGCATGTGTTGGTGTGGTAATCGATGGTTGCCGATAAGAACCCTTTTAGCCACTACATGTAGCCGAGACCCATACCCCACCCTAATATAATTTACAAATATTTTTTTTTTAAATCTCACCAAAAAGTTAGCGTATTGTTTGTCCCCCATTTATTTATAAATAATACAATGCAAATTGGTAATGAATAGTATGCTTTTAGTATCTGAGACATTGGCCACCATTTTTTATGTTTGTTATCATTTTTGGTATTATTTTTTAGCTTTGGCCAGATTTGGCCCCTCCCTTTTTCTGCCAACAGCTTTGTTGTTTTATGTGCTAGCTGTTTTCAATATAGCTGCCAACAACTTTGTTGTTTCTATGTGCTGGCTGTTTTCAATATGGTTTATATGATACTTTATCTCCCTCTCTCTTCATCATATTTACTTACTCTCTCTCTCTCTCTCTTATCTTATACACGTGGTTTTGTGGAGATGACTAAGATTTTTTTGTGCAAAAGAAAGGCTTAATCACCGTACACGTGGACGGTTTGCACCTCTAATCTCTTTATCACCCACGTCCCTCTGTACTTCAACCCATCCAACCCATTTGAAGATGCACATCTTCCATATTTCTCTCTCTGGGTGGCCGGAGTTTGTTCCATCTACTTCTCTGTCTACATCGCAGGTTATGTTACCGGTGCGGCGATTGTTAACAGTGGCCGAGCTGTTGACGTTTCCGGCCGCCGATATCGACGTCGTAGCGGCTACTGTTTAGGTGTTGCTCCGTTGAATCGGCGGCACTTAGCGGCCACCGATCTTTGCGCTGTTTTTGGGGATCATGCAGCGGCGACTTAGGGTTTATTGGTGCTCCCTTTGACCAGAGCCGTTATGGCGATGATGGTTACGAATTTATGGTTTTTGATTCATCATTTTTTCTCCGATTGAAACCCTAATCTACGATTTGTTGTGTTTTTTGGCAATGATGAACCTTCTGGATCTATTTTTTGGCTCATTGTTTGGTGGATTTTAGATCTGTAAATCGATTTCATGTTACGTATGGTATTTCCGCCGGAAACCCTAGATCTAACAGTTGGGTTGGTGATGGTGGTTGTTTGTGGTGTGGGTTTTCCATCAGAGTAACTTTGCAGTTTCCGGGTAAATTTACCTGATTTTATCCTCTCTTTTTAATTCATATGAACGTAAATGGCGATGATACTTTCTGTTCTATAGCTTTTGTATGATTTTCAGATGTTCTGCTCGATGAAAATCTTTGGCTCTACCTAGCTGATTTAATGCATGTTTACTTGATTTGAGGCCTTAGCCGATGCTGATATGTAGATTTTTTAAAGGCTGTGATGATTGTCGCTGTGATATTTTTCAGCTTAGGCTTTGATCGGTGTCTTGGTGGTGCGGCGTAGATCATATCTGTCGCAAACATTGCATCGATCTGTGCCTGAGATATGGTCTGAGCCTTGGTGGCTATGACGATCGGCTGTAATCTGAGCCTATTCTGAGATAAATGTTGTGTTTATGTCTGGCTCTCTCCATGCGTGACTGTTTTGTTAACCAAGGAAATTGATGGATCTGTCTTCATTTATTCAAGAGTTGGTATGTTTTGGGTTCACTAACGTAATATTTGAGACACATTTCTGATCACGCTATGATGTTCACCCATATTTTGATGATACACAAGAGATGCAATATAGTTTGTTTCTGGCATGCCATTTCGTATTTGCAGCCACAACTACAAATGCATTTCTTAGTGACACCATCACATGATATGATCTGAGCCTTATTTGTCATTAGCTATGCCTTCCTTGGCTAATATGGCGAGTTGATACGATGGTTTGATGATTTTATGAAGCTGCTTTATATGAAATATAGGTGATGAATAGTATGCTTTTAGTATCTGAGACTTTGGCCACCATTTTTTATGTTTGTTATCATTTTTTGTATTGTTTTTTAGCTTTGGCCAGATTTGGCCCATCCCTTTTTCTGCCAACAGCTTTGTTGTTTGTATGTGCTGGCTGTTTTCAATATGGTTTATATGATACTTTATCTCCCTCTCTCTTCATCATATTTACTTACTTATCTCTCTCTCTCTTATCTGGCTGGGGATTTATCTTTCTCTCATCTAGGGTCTCTAACCCCTTGAAATCGCCGGCAAGGAGGGTTCCTTATGAAATAGTTCTCTGATGTAGGACTCCGGTAACGTCGAAGCGACCTTGCGTTTGCTCCGTTTTCGTTGAGGAAACTACGTCTACGGCCACGTCTGTGGCTTTCGGCTTCGCTCCCTCTCTCTCCAATTGCGTAGAGAAAGATTCGGCTGTGGCCGGATTTTCTGTCGGATTTAGATGCCTCAGTTTGTGTGGTGGCGATTCAGATATCTTTGCTATGTTGCTCAGTAGCATTGACGGTAGTCGGCTTTGGTTTCGATTTACCCTATTTGGCTTTCGTTATTGTTGCTTCGGTCCTTTTATGGCAACCGGTTTTTGTCGGCGTCAATGTCGGACTTGGATGCCGTTGAGGTACTCATCCCATGTCTGTAAACGGATGACGGTGGTTTTTGTTTCGCTATGATCTTACCGGAGATGATGTACCGTTAATCGGTTTTGTTGCAAGTATATGAGCGATTTCGTTGATTATTTCTGTTCAGTTTTTATCTTGAAAGATTTATGATGTTGATTTTGAAAAACCCAGATCTGAAAGTGATATGGATTTTAGTTGGTTTTTGTTATGGTGTTAGGGTCAGGATGTATTCCTTTCTTAAATCACCACGGTGGCAATGACATTTGCTACAGCTCCGTCCCTAATTTTTTTACAAGAATCTTCGTCGGTTAAATGGCTATGATGATTATTTATTTTAAAAGTCATGAAAATCCACGTGTAGGCGGGGCAATTTCTTTTGCAGCCACCGAGGGTTTATGATGTTCCTTTTACAAATCTGAGCCAAACTAAAAATTTAACCATAAATTTGTTATATTTTCTACCTTCAAAGTCTTATATTTTGAAACTGATTCTGAAAAAAAGCTTTTGAGAAATTACTGTTTGGATAAGGTTAAAAGACCCATTGTTTGGTAACTAATACATAATAATATTTGAGGAATATTATTAACTAAATCATAGAAAAGATAGACACAATCAGATGATGTGCTAATTCATATAAAAGATCTTATATTATTATGTAGGAATAGGAATGGTGTCATGTGAAGAAGAAATGATGCCACGTTTAAAAAAACATGTAATGAATGAGTAAATTGTTAACAGAAATTGGTATGTGTAAAAAACATAATTATGTATCTGAATGACTTTAAAGAACTTGGTATGATTTGGGAGATACTAATTCAAAGCTGATAATAAAAAGACTAAACAAACGACTAATGACAAATGACTAATGGTTAATAGAAATGTTAAAAGTTAAGGGATGATTCACGAAATTAGTACACACAAAATAGTAGATGACATAGGCCTATGTTAGCAGACTACCACTTAAAATTTTTCTACTAATATTATGATGGTAGTATAATTGTTTAGTATATATGTTGTTAGACATGTTTAGCCTCATGTTTACTATATGAATTTTTACTATAACTTAGTCTGCAGTTTCAAGCCCGCGGCAACGCGCGGGGGGGGGGGGGGGTCACACAACTCGTTATTATATAATGAAATTCTATACATTAATAGTGTACTTTCTGTTTTTTCTAATTTTGACCACAACACTTTAATGTTTTGACGCTTTATACCCTTAAGCTTTTACAATTTGTTTTCTTCCTTTTTAACGAGATAGTAAACTTTTGATTTTCATAGTTTAGCCACATATGTTTCCTGCTCTTACATTTTATACTGTTTAACTTTTAAAGTTTTTTTTTATTTTAAGTTTTGTTGTCTTCTATTTTGACCACGGAACTTTTAACTTTTCTACTTTCGCTTTTAATATATTTTTATAGTTTTATACTTTCGCTACAAGACTTTTAGACTTTTAGTTTTATAACCCTTAAATTTTTTACCCTCTAACTTTTGAACTTTTTTTTTGTTTTAAGTTTTGTTCTCTTCAACTTTTGCCACGAAACTTTTAACTTTTCTACTTTCGCTTTTAGTATAGTTTTATACTTTCACCACGAGACTTTTAGACTTTTACGTTTTATACCACTTAACTTAGTATATTTTTATAGTTTTATACTTTCACCACAAGACTTTTAGATTTTTACGTTTTAGACTCCTTAATTTTTTAACCCTCTAACTTTTAAGGTTTTTTTTTGTTTTAAGTTTTTTTGTCTTCCATTTTGGCCGCAAAACTTTTAACTTTTCTACTTTCGCTTTTAATATACTTCTATAGTTTATACTTTAATCACGAGACTTTTAAACTTTTACGTTTTATACCACTTTAACTTTTTTTACTTTCGTTTAGTATATTAATTTAACCCCGCAGTAACGCGCGGGGGAGGTAAACATCTTGTTATATACAATGAAATTTGATGATAAATAGTAGATTTTTTGTTTTTTTTTAAATTGGTCACAAAACTTTAGGGTTTTGGCAGTTTCTACCCATTAAACTTTTAAACACTTTTTTTTACGAAATAGTAAACTTTTGGTTTTTATAGTTTAGTCACATATGCTTCATACTCTTACGTTTTGTATCCTTTAACTTTTAAAGTTTTTTTTGTTTTAAATTTTGTTGTCTCCTACTTTGGCCACGAAACTTTTAACTTTTTTACTTTCGTTTTTAGTATATTTTTATAGTTTTATACTTTCACTACAAGACTTTTAGACTTTTACGTTTTATACCCCTTAACTTTTTAACCCTCTAACTTTTAAAGTTTTTTTTTTATATAAGTTTTGTTGTCTTCTACTTTGGCCACGAAACTTTTAACTTTTCTACTTTCGTTTTTAGTATATTTTTATAGTTTTATACTTTCACCACGAGACTTTTAGACTTTTACGTGTTATACCCTTAACTTAGTATATTTTTATAGTTTTATATTTTCACTACAATAATTTTACACTTTTAAGTTTTATACCCCTTAACTTTTTAACCCTCTAACTTTTAAAGTTTTTTTTGTTTTCTACTTTGGCTACGAAACTTTTAACTTTCCTACTTTCGTTTTTAGTATATTTTTATAGTTTTATACTTTCACCACGATACTTTTAGACTTTTACGTGTTATACCCCTTAACTTTGTATATTTTTATAATTTTATACTTTCATCACGAGACTTTTAGTATTTTACGTTTTATACTCCTTAACTTTTTAACCCTCTAACTTTTAAAGTTTTTATTTTTCTTTTAAGTTTTTTTGTCTTTTAATTTCGCCACGAAACTTTTAACTTTTCTACTTTCGCTTATAGTATACTTCTATAGTTTTATACTTTCACCACGAGACTTTTAAACTTTTACGTTTTATACTACTTAACTTTTTAACTTTCGTTTAGTATACAAATTCAACCGCAACAATACGCGGGGTGATAAACATCTCGTTATTAGATATTTGGGATGGGGGTTGAAACAAATATTCACACATGGTAATATAGATTTTTTTTATTAAAGAAATGACATTTGTTTGGTGTAACAAAACTAATAAATTATATGTCGAATAACTTAGCGATCTAGATCAAACAAATATTATAATTAAAATCATCTAAGCTAAGCGATATATGGATAACTAAGCCACAAAACCTCAAACTCAACTATGTGAGGTGACGAGCAGAGCCGGGACTGAGAATCTCAAAAAATTCGAACACAATTGATGAATTGAAGTTCGAAATACCTAAAATAGCCTCTAACGTGGCTAGTCTTGGGGAATCAATTGAAGAATCCATTGTAGTGAAGAGATTCCTTTTGAGTCTCCCTCGAGGCTTCATTCCTAAAATAGCCTCTAACGTGGCTAGTCTTGGGGAATCAATTGAAGCATCCATTGACCACATGTTAGATCTAAACACGACGGGTTTTGAAGATGTCCTGGGCCCTGTCAAGGCTTACGAGGAACCTGTGAAAGAAGACAATCATCATGCTAAGATGCAAAGTAAGTTGATGTACTTTAAAGTTGATTCTTATACTAATCAAAACCGTGGTCAACAAAATCATGTCCCCACCACTACTGTGACCTTCTTCATATCCTACATCACTGTTAGTCATAAATCATCCACCTCCAATCACAATCATGACCTTTTCTTGGTGCCATTACAAGAAAGATCTAATCATGATTTGATTTCGCACATCGAAAAACACTTGGTTCCACTCTCTGAACCGTTGAGTTGCCATATCCCCTTTCATCTTTATCTCATATGAAGCCTGTCCAAACGGGCTACCATGGGATTGTCAGACTGCGGAGATCAATGATGGAACATCTGGGTAGATAACCGATCTACGGTGCGAAAGAGCCTGATTGAGCCTTTGAGCCGAGTAGATCGAGGATAGTCTTTCCCTAGTCGTGTCCAAAACCTGTCATATAGAAGGAATCCGTTAGAAGGGGACAGATACCGGGGGCTTTGGATCACTCTGTAATGGTAAAGGCAGTAAGACTGCATTGATAATGTATATGTACATGTATATATGTAAATGTATGTATGCATGTAGATATAGTATCTAGAGAGATACTAGATGGAGTGGGAGAGAGAGAGAGAGAGTGTGTGTGGGTGTGGGGGGGGGGGGGGGGGATAGAGAGGAAGGTACCCTTCCTAAGAAGGGGAAGATCCTCCTTTATAGGAAAAGTGTAGTGAGTTAGATTGGGCCCGTTAGACCAAGCCTTATGTGGGCCAAACTATGTCTGGGCCTAAGAACATATAGTCAGTCCAATCCAGACACACGTTACCAGCCCCTAGTCCAGCATGCAACACCCCGACCGACGGCGGAATTACGTCGGGGCGCTAAGATTGTCCAGATGCCCACAAGACTAATTATAGGTTGATGTATTTAATCATGCCACGTTTCATATCATCGATCAAACATAAATCCATACAAACACCCAAATCAAACAAAGTTCAAACATAGCATAAGAGTTCTAACTTTATTTAAGTAGGTCTACTAAAGTCCCATGCGATCCTAAGTGACGACATCATAATCAAGCATCAACACCTGCAACATGTGAAAAAAATAAAGGTCAACTACAAGATTTGGTGAGTAATCATAGGTTTAACAATGTCATAGTTTAAAAACATGTGTTCTACGAGATTAAGTGCAAACAAGTACAATAACAACATGAAATTGAGCATTAATGGGTGTATGATCCAAACCTGACCATAAGGTTTTCAATCACGAGGCATCACACGCGAGGCAGGCCAAGTGGGCTTGTCAAGCCAATAGATATATTACCGTTAACCCAACATTTTTACAGTTAATGTCACACGAGGTCGTTCACAATCATAACACATCGAGCACATAGAGTTATCATTCAAGATTAACACAAAATCGTTCTTAGAGTACGCACGTAGTTTTTAGAGAAAATCAATCTAGAGTTTGATCATTGGTACATGCTGCACCCCAAAAATAAATAAATAAAAATGGGGCTATGAATACTAACCTGATGGTGAAGCAAACGAGAAAGAAACTGAGATAGCGGTGCGAAGTAAAAACCGGAGATCACCTTAACGATCGAACGTGGTAGTGGAACACCGACAAATCAATAATAAATAAATAAGTAAATAAATTGATAAGACGAGCGACACGAAATGACACGATGGACACAATCGGATTCACCACTCGTTGGTGATTTATTCGAGTGATAAT
>JBCNJP010000332.1:0-45758 GCA_039602395.1 Deinandra increscens subsp. villosa
GTTTTGGGTTTTAACAAATTTTGGGTTTTGCTCAAAGGATTGAATTTGCACATTGCAGCCATGTGCCCTTTTTCACCACAGAAAACACATTCAAACATTTTCCTTTGGTAAGTATTTGTGTTTTTGGCTGAATCTTCATTTGTGACCTGGTGGTAAGTTATCTTACCCATTCTCTCAGATTCACTGGGTTTTGGCTTCTCAGGTAGTTTTCCTCCAACTTTTGAGTCTTTGGGCTCATAAATAGTTGGGGGTGGAAAAGCAACTTTTGGTTTTAAAACCTTGGATTGGTCAACAGATGCTGATGTGCTAGCATCTTTGACTTCACAGTTTGATAATGATTCAACAGAATTTGTTTCAGAGCATGTGGTGCTATCAACAGTTAAACTCACACCACACTCCTTCTGAAGTGCTTGGATTGGAGCAATAACAGGTGAATATTCCTTGGGTGGTTCAACATTGTTGTACCCAATACCTGTTTTCCCATGCATTACTCCATTCCAAAGTTTCTCAGCTTTCTTGTTAGCTGTTTGAAATTTGTCACAGGTGAACAAAGCATCTTTTAACTTAATTTCAAGAATGTCATTTTCTGCTTTTGCATCTTTTGTTTCTTGTCTTGAAACAGTTAGTTTGTTCAACAAATCTTCCAATTGTGTTTCCAAAATGGAGTTAGTTAGCTTCAATGCATCAAATTCTTTGTTCAAATTTTCAAGTTTGGTGATGTATGCATTTTCAGTTTTCTTAAAGCAACTTTTTAACTCATTCAGATTAGAAACTTCATCAATTAGATCAGTGTTATGTTTCCTGTACTTTGACACTTGTTCTATGCATGCAGGGCTGCATAGATTTTCCAAAACCTTTTCAGGAATCTCATTTACCTGTTCTGTTGAATCTTCTTTGGCCATCAAAGCATGGTTGATTGGCTCAAACTCAGTGACAAAGTCTTCCCACTCAAAGCATTCAGTCTGGTTAGCTACAGCTGCCACCACATTTTGATTTCCAAGTGGTTTTGGTTGTGTTGGCTGTTGGTTGCTGTTGCTGTTGTTCTGTTGACTGCTGCTGTTGTTGCTTCCATGATTTGATCTCTGTTGAACATTGTTGTTGTTATTCTGTCCATCTCTCCTTGGCTGCTTGCATTCCCTAGCAAAATGACCAAGTTGATGACAATTATAACATTTAGCTTTAGATTTATCCAACCCAATTGGTGATCCCTTTGACCCTTTATAAGTTCTTCCTGTTCTCTTATAAAACCTTTGGGCTCTTACAGAAACCATAGCTAATTGAGTTAAAATGTCCATTTCCTCCAGATCATCTGCCCCTATGCATTCCAAGTCTTCACGTGTGAATCCTTGAGATGAGTCAGTTGCCACATAGGCAGAGTGAGAGTTGTCAAACAATGTTGAAGAACTCTCTGAGCATCTAGTTGGCTCATTGAAACTGACTGAGGGTGAGTGATATTGAGAAGAATTTGAGATCTGTTGAAAATCAGTTGTAACCAAAGCAGTGGTTTGCAACTGTGGTGATGCCTCAGGAAAGTTGTTTTGCTTAAGATTAAGCTCCATTTCATAAGCACTAAGGACTCCATGGAGTTCACTTAGTTTAAGCTTTTTGAGGTCCTTGCACTCCCTAATGCTTACTGTGTAAACAGTCCACATTGGAGGTAAGGATCTCAGGAACTTCCTGTTAGCATCAGCCTGTTCTATTGTTACTTCTACCTTTTGCAATTCATCAAGAAGTGAAACAAATCTAAGATACTGATTGGTCATAGATTCACCAGTTTTGTAAGTGAAGTTTTCATATCTTTGTTTCAAAACATCCTTTTTGTTTTCCTTAACCTCACTAGACCCTTCATACATTTCACTGAGAGCATTCCACAAGCCATTTGCTGTCTTATACCCTTTAAACCCTACCAGTATAGAGTTGGGTAATGCAGCCTGGAGTGTCCAGTAGGCCTTGTGATCATATTCAAGCTCATTATAATCAGCTTCAACATATTTGTCTAGTGGTTTTGGTATTTGCACTTCGGCATCATCAGCAGATTGAACAGTTGGACTATAAGGACCTACAGTCAACCTGTTCCAAATGCGTCTGTCTAGGCTTCTAACAAAACCTTCCATCCTGAGTTTCCAAGTATCAAAGTCATCAGGAGTGAAAATTGGTGGTTTGTTAGAGCTACCATTTAGTGAACCAAGAGTTAAGTCAGTCATTGTGAAAAACAGTTTGTAAAACAGAAAAAGCTTGTAAAAACTCAAGTGAGCAAGTAAAGTATCAACTTTGAAGCACTAGAAGTCTTCAAAGTGTAGAGCCAAAGCTCTGATACCACTTGTAGGACCGTTGATTACTCAGAGAAATAATCAAGAACAAGAACTCTTTACATGCAGATCACAACCATGCGGAATGAAGTTGTATCATACTTGTTTTTACTTAAGCTTTGTTTTACTTATACTTGTAGTTTGAATGTATTGATTGCATAAACTAGTGAACACAAGATAATAAATTTCTCGGTACTATTTGCATTAACTCAAGTTCAAACTGTTACAAGTGTAAGCACTGAAACGGGTTACAATCTGGTACTTGTGAATGAACTAGCTAACAACTATAAATAGTACTAAGGAGATCAACTACAGCCGTTGATCTCATACGGGCTAATCTAACCGTATATAAAAGTCAAACAATAAACTTACTAAAAGAACATTAGTAAACATACAAAAGAGGAAATGTGCAAAATGCATTTATCTATAAGTAGGAGACGGCTAGGATGTGACTTTGGAAGAATGAAAGTTGTTGCAGGTCTGAATTCTGCAAAAGTAATATTCCAGTACTTTTCCGGTTGAACTCTTTATTCTGTTGGATAAAAGAGTTCACCCGGAAATGTTCTTCCGGTTGAGCTTCCAGTTGACAAAAGCTTCTGCTTGAGCGTTCTTCCGCTTGAACATATCTTCAACCGGAAATCTTCGTCTTGATCCGGTTGACTCAGAAAATCATTTCCTTACAATTAGCTTTTGAGAAAATACTGAAAATCTGTTTTTTGAAAACTTTTTAAAATAACCGTTTATTTACTAAAACAAAAGGGGTGTAAAAAGAAAAGGTTTAGGGGTTTTTGGGGTAGTTTGCAGAGGGGGTTTATTCTGTAAATATGAATGGGGTTAGGAAATAAAAGCGGTTTAGGCTCAAAGGGGCTTACTAGGGGGATGTTTTTGGTAGAGAGTGAGGTGAGGAAAAGAAATCCTTGTTGCATCAATCCTCTAATACCGTGGTTTCTGGTTTTGTCCGTCTTGAGACGTATTGTCGTGTCAAGTTCTACCTCTATCGCATTTACCTGGTTTCTCTCAAAGAAAAGAAAAAGGAGCATGTTTTATAGTTGATCATGCTATAAGGGCTCAAATTCTTACTATCAAGGGAAAGGGAAAATGTAAGTTCATAATTAAATAAATTTGGATTCCTCTTGTCAATAAAAATTTTACTTCAAATCTTTGAGTTATTTACAAATTAATTGATTATAAGTTGATAAATGGGAGGAGCAGAAACTTTTTAGACACGTTTCTTTTAAAAACAACAAATTTTTGAAAAATTTAGGCAGTACAGAAGCCGGTTTTCCAAGGAAGTTTTGTGTAAGGCTTGAGTTTGATGAAGCGATTGTTTTTGGTTTACGGATTTACCCAAACTGTTCCCATCCCCTCACTCAAATTGCACATTGTCCTCAGTGTATCGAAACACATACAAATTAAGGACAATGTAAAATAAAAGTAAAGGTCTAGAAAAACTTTGGCAGAGTTTCCCCAGTAAACGGGACGTTTTACCCATGGGATGGTTACCACGCCATGCTGTTTTCACCTCCCGGTCCAGTCAGCTGTAGAGCTAGCCAAGTACCTGCTTTTAAACTACTCAAACCACAACACAGTCAAAACAAATAAACTAACTAAATACATACGGTGTCATCATCCATACACAAATAAAAAATAAAGTGTATCCACTATCACAAACATAAAAATAAAATGTATCAATTCCAAATGTCAAGTGTCAAATGCACAGAAAACATCATCGTGCAACCATGGGTCAGAAAGTCATACCTGCTAATCGGAGTCATGTCGAAAGCTGAGCCACTACCACCATAGCCACCACCATGCCCTGAAGGTCCCTCACATGGCCGGCCATATCGCCAATTAAACCTCTCTCGGAGGTAAGCGACCTCCTTATGCAGCCCCCACAGCTCCGTCTGCATGCTCTGGGTGCGGTCGTCTATCGCCTGGATGGTAGTGTGGGTCAGGTGGAGGGAGTGGTAGAGGTACATCACAGTGGGGAATCCTGGGGCCTACGAGTCTGCCTGGTGGTGGTTGTGCTACTGGTACTGCTGCTACGGCTATGCGTCCATTGGCTCGATCGGAAGCGAATCCCAATACCTGGTGTAAGCTATCCATCATCCTGAAAGGAGGATGAGGGGTGACTATGACGAGGCAGCGGGTATAGTCAATGTCTGCATAGAGAGTGGCGGGGGATCTGACGAGCTCTGGAGGGATGGCAGTGTCGTAGGCCCTGTAGATGCTGAGAACGAGGCCTCCATACAGCAGCGGGCTACGGTGGTCGGCATTGGCAACATGAAGGAGGTGGCTGCATAAGGTGTGGGCAAGGTTAATAGGCTCCCCCACAGTGAAGCAGTAGTATGCCAACATATCCTTCAGGTTGACCACGCCACTTGACTCGCCCCTGGAAAACGCTGATTTAGCAAGGTTGCGGTGGATGTAGCGGTGTAGCGGGCACCTCAGCTTGGTGCTCTTCGTGGTTCTCGGGTTGTACCTGGTGGGTCCGGAGCCAATCGTCTCCTAGAGAGCCTGACGGGCTACCCCGTGGGCTGGGTCAGATCTAGTCTCCTCCTATGGAAGGAACCAATGAGAGGCGGCCAAAGCAGACAACTCGTGCTGATGGTAGACTCCTATCTCCTTCATAAACTCCGCCAATGACCTCGAATACCAATGCCTTGATCTAAACTGAAGAGCTATGGGCTCCTTTATGTCCGTGACCTCTGGGTGGAACATAAACGAACCAGGAACTCAATGGTGCAGTCCCCGACCCCGACCGGCATGAATAGGTCAAATAGCCTCCTCATCAGAGCCGAGACGAACTCCACGTAGCGGTGGAGCTGGTTCAGCTGATCCAGTGTGTCAGCATGTGGAACCCTGGCCTGGCTATCATCCCAAGGGATGAGCCTTCAGAGTCGTTTGTGGCAGTATTTTTCGTTTCTTAAGCTGAATGTTGTCCAATCTGCCCTGAAATGGAAGACACAAAGATATTAGTGCAAATCACACGAAGAAAAATGCAGTTTTTGATGATCATAGGGTTTGGCACGGGGGCGTGCCAAGTATGGCACGGTCCGTGTTGGCTGGGAACGAGGAGGTGCATTGCCGACGAACAGCACGGGGACGTGCCGAGTTTGGCACGACACATGTTATTCATACTTGGGCTGAAATCAACGATGAAGAACAGCACGGGGCGTGCTTACCCTGACACGTACCGTGTTGTTCATATTTGTTCGTTATTTATCCATGAAGAATAGCACAGGGCATGCTTTACTGGGCACGGCCAGGGTTTTTCATTGGAAGAACAGCACGGGGGCGTGCTAAGCTTGGCATAGCCCATGTTGTTCTTTGTGTTCATCCCAATTAATCCAGAAAATCAAGTTTTTTTTATGAAAATTAAAGATTTTTATGTGTAAGGTTCGTAATCCTCCGATTTTTATATCCATACTAACAATTTTTCCAAAACTTAATCCGTTTATCCAAGATCTAGATTTTTCTAAACTATAGTTCTTGGAGAAAATTGTCAAAGGCTGCTCCAATTCATATGTTTTGACATGCATTATCAACATGGATGATTGTAAGACACTTATTAAACACATTCCTACAAGTAATTTCATCCAATTCGGGCTAGAAATCGCAGATTTGGATTTAGCCCCAAATTAGGTAAAAGTCTAACCTAAATAAGAAATTAAAGAAGATTTGAAGGTTTCTGGGTACTTACATGGTAATGGTGTGAAGGAGGATGAAATTTCGTGACCATGTGGAGGATTTTCGCCCAAAGGAAATTCTGTAACACGTCCCGTGCTAAATGACATGACAAAGGGGTGTTTCACCCTTTTGTCCAGTTTCTGCCGAGTTTAGCACCACCCGTGCTTGGTTTGGCACGAGGGCGTGCTAAACTGTTTTCTCAACCGTCTTTTTATATAAATAATTTCCCTTTGAAATGAAGTGACTTTTATTTTTAAAGAAAATTATTTAATTATTTAGTATTTAAAAGATGTCATATTTAGAACGTGTCGAGCTACAGGTTCCTCTGGTGATGTGGCGGTTATGCAAGGAACCTACAACCTCAAACTTAAAAAAAAAATTATTAATTGTTAGGACAAGTTTCTGTGTGTGGCCGTTACTGTACGAATAGAATAGATTGAATGTATAGGGTTTATTGTATGTGAGAGGGTCAACATACTAACCAGCGTACCAGATGGTACGCTGGGTGGTCCGCCCGTACCAGTTGGTACGGAGCCTATGTGGTACGCTGACCATCCAACCTATAAATAGGTGTTAGTATGTTGATCATCTCTAAGTTTGTTCATTTCTCTGTGTCGTCTTAGTGAGAGAGGAGGTTCTGTCCAAACCTCCTCCAGAGCTTAAATCGATGTATACTCCATTCGGTTCTTGTAATCATTCGACATCGATTAATGACAAACTTCCGTCTCTATCATTCTATGATCTGGAAACGATCCATACATGGTTTTACAAGTGGTATCAGAGCAAATCCAGGTTGCTCTGCTGGTTTGAATTGATCAAAATTGGATTTTTCTAGTGAGAGAAAGTGGGTTTCTTTGGTTTTTCATCAAATTTCTTCAATTCCGAGTGTTTCTGAGGTAAAAAATGATTTCTGAGTGTTCCTAGTGAGTTTTCGCACCTCTCTGAAGCAAATTCAAGTCCAAATTGTCAAAATTCGCGAAAATCCGTCGATTTCAGCGTCGGTACGCTCGAAGAACAGTTGGTCCGCCGTTGGTCCGCTGTTAGTCCGCCAGGCAATCTTCAAATTTGGTCCGCGGCAGTTTCAGCGTACCATTTGGTCCGCCCCGTACCATTTGGTCCGCCGTACCAAATCTGGTCCGCTGAGTACAAATTTGGTCCTCCGTATCATTTTGGTCCGTCGGGTACATTTGGTCCGCTGGCAGTTTCTTAAAAGTGTCATAACTTTTGCATCGTTAATCGCTACGAGAGCCATAAGTACTCAAATCGATCGTATCGACGAGCTCTACATTGTTCGTTCAAAGTTGATCTTCAAAATCAAATTCTAAGACATTCATTTTCGAGTTTGAAGTTTTATTATCCAATTTCACAATTTTCAAAATGTATACAACAAGATGGTGACCCGCCCGCGCGATGCGGCGGGCCACCATCGTTCCTAACCTTGCATTAAGATTGTGGATTTGTGAATATCGTTAATGATGTCATTGTCTAGATGAATTTCTATTGATAGCATTCTATTACAAAAGTGAAGTTGCTTCGTCCATATGTTCAACTCTAGATGAATGTAGATTGATAGCATTCTGTTACAAAAGCGAAGGTGCTTCCTCCATATCTTCAACTACTTAGTTGAAGGATTGTAAGTATACAAAATTTGAGTGATTACACTTTTTATCTATTGCTGCTGATTCATACACTTCTTTTACTGTGACATGTTACATGCATTTAGTTACTTCTGAGATTGTCTGATTGCATGTTCTAACAAAAAGTATGATCACTATTTGTCCTAGCCATTGTGGGATTTACAAAAGATGTATATTTGAGTCATTAATCTTCAAATGTATCTTTCTGCTAGAGCAATAGACATTGATCTTCCCTCTTATTAGCGAATCAAGAACATAGAAAGTAAACTGAAAGTTACCAAGTTACCTTGACATAAAAATCATCATATAGGTCAAAGGAGACACCATCAACAACAACTTTGGTATAATTATTGGTATAATTAATGGCACTTACTTTAAATGATCTCCTTTTCCATTTCACTATCAGAATAAATAAATAATCAAGCAGATTATTATACCTAGTTTCCAAAATTTTAAACAAAACTTAAACCTTTTTAGAAAAAAAAAAAAACAAACATAATCCATTTTCTGACCTTTAAAATTCAAGATTGAATATATTGAGCTTATGCTTGTTTTCAAGCACAGTAAAAAAAAAACTCTGATTATTTCGTTGTAAAATAAATAAACAAATAAGCACTTTTAAATTTCTCTCAAGTCTCATCCAAACACCTTAACATTTGTAGAATTGCAATGACAATGAGTTTCAAAAATTCATATGAAACTCCAATGAAGGTAAAATATGATTTGACATGCAAATCGGAAATAAAAGAAATTAGCATATAACACACTTTTTGTAAACAACTTACATGAGCCTTAGAATTACCATTGGGAGCATGGCATTCTCTGAACATTAGTTCTCTTTTCAGATTAAATACCTAGAGGGTACTGTGAGAAACCTAAATAAGCAAAACAATTATGAGGACCATCTTAACTGTAATTCAATAAGCCGAGAAATTAGTGCTCTCTTCAATAAAAGCAGACAAAAAACCTTAAAACCTCGTTAGGGAGTGCCAATCGAACACATAATTGCCAAAGCGGAAAAGGGACCGAACCTGGTGAAAATAATCCAAACATATGATTGTAGTTTTGTCCGTGGTCTTGATTAAATGGATTCTTCCCTGTAAGACAAAACCCTAAAACATGATGAGTAGTAAAAGTAGATACAAAGAAAGGAGAAAAGGAATTGGGAGGGTATGGAAGAAACGTTACATGACATTGAACTATAGAAAACTAAAGGACTATCGTCTTCTTCTCCGTACTGATGACGACGATGGCTGAATACTGTTCGCAAGAGCAAACGTGAGGAACATGAGGGAAAGGGGTGGTGTGATTTCGTGAATAAAGAGTTGCAGAGATAGAGAAGATAGAGTTAGGTTCAAAACAATACATCTATCAATACACGTGTTCTTTTCCAAAATAATATACCATACACGTGTTAGATCGATCTCACAAATAACAGCTCATATAGTACAGGGTAAAGAATGTAAATCTCTAGAAACTTTAGTGGTAAAAGTAAACAAAATAAAAAAGTAACTATTCAAAACCAATTGAAATTGTTATATTATATAATTGATGCATTTATTGAGAGACATAGTCAGATTGTGCCGAAGTTGATAAATCTTGAAGATTATCATGGTTGGGCAACAAATTTTAGAGCATATGTTGTTGACTTGGATAAACGGTTGTGGTTACCGATTTCAAATGAATATCAGTATCCAACAACTTATGGTGGTGAGTGTAAGATGAGATGGAATTTTTCAATTGATGAAAGGGAATCATATGATCAAAATGAAAAGGCTAAAGCACTTCTTCGGTTAGCTTTGCCTATAACTCTAAAAAATCAAGTTAGAGATTGTGGAAAAGCAAAGCTGATATGGGATTTTGTAAAGAAACAGTGTGAAGAACATATGTCTACAATTTCTCAGAAAACGGTTGATCAAGGGTTGAAGTTTAAAGGTAAAATTGAAGAATTAGAGAAGAAAGAAGCGAAGTTATCCAAAGAGAATAGTATTCTGAGAAAAGAATTGGAGGAATGGAAAAATAAAATTCATGATGGTTACGAAGCCAAAATTCAACAGAGTACCTCTTCCTCTTGTACAACGTGTACTGATTTTGGTAAAATTAAGGAAGATTGGTTGAAAGAAAAAGAAATGTTAGTTGAAGAATGCAATAAAGCTAAAGCTAATGAAAAGGAAGCTATTGAAGATTTTGATGCTTTATTTGCGAAGTGTTATCCTCTTCAACAGAAATATGAAAATGTTAATAAAATTGTTGTCGAATCTGCTGATAGAGTAATCCAACTTCAGGAGGAACTCACAAAGTTGCGTGATGAAAAAGGTGAGGTTCAAAGTCAAAATGACATTTTGAAACAAGATGTTGCGTATTATAAGAAACAGGTAGAGAAGGTTACTGGAGAAGTTCTTGCTGGATGTGACAGAATGTATAGTCAAAAGCTTAAGTATAACGAATTGTCTGAGCAATTGATTGCTTCTCAAAAGGAATTACTGGAAGCTAATACAAAGGTTTCTGAGATAAAGATTGAAATGCTTGATCTTCAACGAAAACTTGAGAATTGTAATACATCAAGTGTGTTTCAGAATTATCTGTATCATATGGAACGAGATGGAACACCAAGTAAAGATGTTGATAATCATGCAGTTCCTGATCAAGTGATTGATTTGAAAAAACCATCTAATGATGATTTAAGTCAAAAGTTGCAAGATTTTTCTGAAGGAGATGGTGTTAAGTATGGAAAAGCACAAAAGTCAAAAACTAAGAAGAATAAAAAGGGGGTTGATTATTGCAAAGGATTGAAGTTTGATTCCAAGTCTACATTTCTTGATAAAGAAAAGATTTTTGAAGGGAATCCAGGTCATGTAAAGATTCCTGATTTTTCTGATATTGTGATTGATGAATCTTTACTAAATAAGGAAGTTGGTGTTAAAGCTATCAAAGATGAATTTTATCGTCTAGCTTCACAAGGGCATTCTGTGAAAGAACATACTAAGCAGAATAATGGTGGTTTGGGATATGAAGGAAAAGAAGTTCCGATTAATGATACCAACAAGAAGAAGTTGAAAGATGAGCAGAAAAAGAACCAAAAGGTGTCTACAGAGAAGAAGCCACAGTTTTGGAAGGAGAAAGTATCTTCACCATGTGCAGATGAAAAGATTTCTTCTGAAGAGTCTTCTTGCATATCTGATGCTACACCACAAGGCGGTAAAAATTCAGATTCATTTTATTCTGCTAATTCTAATAGGTTTTATCATCAAGATAAATTATTTGGTTATGGAGATAATTCTGGTTTTTATGATTCTCCAAAATGTTTTCCAAAATTTCAGAAACCAAAGAAATTTAAACCTGTGATGTCAAAAGTTTATGATGAATGGTCGACTGGTCAGTTTGGAAAACCAATTTCAAACACTAAAACTAATCATCGACTGTGTTATGTTTGTCGTGAGAAGGGTCATTATGCAAATCATTGTCCTACGACAACTAACAATTCATCATCAAATGCCAAACATACAAAGTATGTTGATTCTGATGGCATTATTTTTAGTGAACCAATGCCCAACACTACATTTTTCTGGAAAAAGAAACTTAACACAGACAAGTTGGGTAGTAGTTCTGATTGTCACTCATCAGTTGACAATGGTTCACTAGAAATGTTAAAACCAAAACAGGAATGGAGACCAAAGGTTGTCTCAACAGCCAACACTGATTTTGTTGAAGACACTGGACGGCCTATCACAAATGGGGATGAGGGTCGGGGTTTTACAAACTTATTATTTTCCAGTGTGTGCAGGTATTTCAAGAAGACCTGTTAGTGATTGTCTAATTGCTGACAGTGGAATGCTTGTGATTGATTTAAGTTAAAATGCATAGTTCCTATCTTTGAAACACAAATTTTTACAAAAATCATTTTCAAAATGTGTCAAGTGTTGATTGATCATTTTCATGTTTGTTTTTCATTTTCTTTCGTTCATATTTTTAGGGGGAGAAAATTTGAAAATTAAAAAAAATAGTGTTTGTTTGAATTTTAGGGGGAGAAATTGGAAAATATAAAAAAATTAAAAGATTGAGAAATTGATCCGACAAAAGCGAGAAATGATGGTACATCAGCATATATGTTATCTGCCATGGATAGATTAAGTCTAAAGGCTGTGGGTACTTGCATAATATGTGAATGTGCATGACTAATCTGATATCTGCAAGTAAGATATAAACATAAAGCTAGCCTGATGATCTTTGGTTATTTGCTTCTTGATGAATGCTGTGTGATGATTCCAAAAATAGAATAAAGAGATATCTTGATGATTGCATGTTTTCATTTTGCAAAAATTTCAACTTGTTTGATTTTCTTTATTTTGTCAAACGATCGGTCTTTCTCTGCGTATCGAAAGATCAACCTGATTGGTGTTCGTTTGACGTTCTACTTTATTTTCTTTGGTGTTTCGTATAATCCATCGGACTTTCTCTGCGTGTACGGGAGTACCGACCTGATTGTTGTTGGATTATACAATTTCTGCTTTATTTTTATATTTCTTATTTTCCTAAACAATCGGAGATTCTCTGTGTGCTCACAAGGCCGACCTGATTGTTGTTTGTTTAGGGTTCCGCTTTATTTTTGCATGACTCATCAAGGATGATTAAATCTCTAAGAAAGTTGGATTTATATGATAAATATGATGATTTGCCAGTATTTCTGATAGAGTGGAGGCCGAGTTATCAGTGCATGATAAAATTACCTTGAGCATATCTGAAAACGATAAAAAATGATTGGTGCATGCTGAAATAAACATAAATGTTGTATTTGCGATTATCTTGGCTTGCATGCTGATTAAGACCGAAATTGAAATGTGCTAGATGCGTTATGTCTGATATGATCTCGTGTCGTGATCTTTCTCGCAAAATACCAAAAATAGAGTGTAAGTTTGTATTGCATTTATATTTCCATTTTAGTAAAATGCAAAAAGATTTTTGGTGTGTTTTAGCCTAGCTTTGAAAAATCAAAAAGATTTTAGGTGTGTTTTGATCTAAAGTTTCTAAAAGCCAAAAAGATTTTATTTCTTAGTTGTTTTCGATTGATCAACACTTGATACAAAATCAAAATTTCAAAATCAATATCTTGGATTCTTAAAGAGAAGTTTTGCACCAAGATTAAATTATTTTTGGAAATTCAAAGAAAATCCGCACTTTTGTCTTCTAAGGTTGCAGGTTTTTTGTGTGTCAAGACTCAAGCATGGTGAAAGGGGGAGTTTGTTATATCTTTCACAAGTGGATCCTGAAGGCCAAAGATTTATTCAAGAATGATCCAGCCATGCAAGCTCTATTTCTGACAAGATTTCAAGTTGACGATCAGATGCAACATTGTTGAAGATTGAAGACTAGAGATTTATTTAGAATAGATACACTACACGTTAAGGGGGAGTTTGTAGAAGCATATTTCTATGTTGCACTGTGTCTCGTGTATTGTATCTATATGAGAGTTTATGTGTGTGACTAAGAGGGCAGCGGACCAGTTTGGTCTAGCGTACCAAATGGTCCGCCCGGACCAGATGGTCCAAACATGGTCCGCAGCTCAGTTTGTGTCACCTATAAATAGGTTGACTAGCTTGGCATGTTAGAACTCTTGGTCATATCATCTACACTAAGTGTGTGTTTCCAAGGTGTGTTCTAGAGAGAGAAACCAAAGCTTTGTAATTGTTCTCTTTGTGAAATCAATAAAACAAAGCTTATTTACATTCTCGTGCACTAGATCGATCGGTTCATCCAGTAGTAAGATCGTTATTGTGTTTTACAAAGATGTCTTTTGAAGAACTCCGTGACTTCCTGAAATTCAAGAACGTTGAGAGAAAGTCATACAGTCAAAAGAAACTCAAGGGTCTCCGACAGTTGTGATTGACTACTGAAAGACTGTTAGTTTGGCCAAGAAGGAACAAATCAAGCTTAGAGAGAAGGAACGGGTTGATGCCCTCAGAAGGACAAATGCTCCTCATTTGTATGATGTTTAGGAAGAATTGGTTCCAAACACAAAGGCAATGGTGCAATTCACCGCCAAGAACCTGAAAAACATGCTTGTTGTCCCGAATGTCAACCATGCGATGAAAGCTTTAGGATGGAAATATGATGATAATTTCAATGCATTCATCGTGAAAAGGCGCAATGGTTATGTTTAATTCTTCGCAGACTTCAGAGCCTTGCGTAGTTTGTTCTCTTGAGAGCTTAGACAACTAATCTACCTGGATCTAGTTAACCATTCTAATCACAAAAAAGGTAGGGATGTTATTTCACAGATCGGTGCTGCTTTCCAATTCAAGAAGAACCTACAATCTATTGAAAAAGAGAGAAAAGATGAGAGCTTGAGGAGAAGAAGCATCAACGTGCACCTCATCGCAGTATGTTCAGAAATATTGGAGCGGAGGTTAAATCTAAAAAAATTCCGGGGAATCAGAAGACATGTCCAATCAAAAGTTGGTATTACAGCGGGAAGACGCATTAACTGGTGATCGTGGAAGAAGAAGCTGAAACAATTAGGCTTTTTACTGCTATTGAACTCAAGCTTCTTTTGAAATCTTACCTGAATATCCTCTACTATCAGCGAATGCAGATCATTCTAATGCTTCTAAAGCCATATGAATGCTACAACGCCAACTATTTTCTAGTGATTTTAAACTAGTGGTGTAGTGGACTTATTGATGTAGGTAAAATGGAAGCTTAAGTGTTGGAGGGTGCTGATTGTTGGCTAATTGAAGACAAAGGAACAAGTTGTATTCTTCAAGGTTCAAGAAGAATGGTCGAGCTGCACTAGTATACCGATCTCAAGAAGTTCGGATGGAAAGACCTTTGGAGGTTGTATGGTCTCCAGATCCATGCCATATATGATGAGCACCGAGAGTTTGCATTGCCAACAAGGGTGGGATTTGTAAGACCCATTTTGGTTGTTGGCAACGCAAACTCTTCACCGTTGAGCATTCCTAGTGAAGATCTTCTGAAAAACCTTTTAGAATAATGACTTCAAGATTTTTGGATTTCAAGTTGCTCTTAGCGAACTTGAGTTTTGCCTTTGCAGACTTGAATGTTCTTAGCGGACTAAAGCTTAGCAGACTAGAATTCTTATTAGAAGACTAGACTATAGCTTAGCGGACTTGATCAAGACTTAACGGACTTAGAAGATCTCTTAGCGGACTTGGAAATCTCTTAGCGGAATTGATGATTCTAGCGGGCTTCACAGCATGCTTAGCGGACTAGCAATTGTTCTTAGCGAACTTCTCTATGTTCTTAGCGAACTTGACTGTCTGTTAGAATATCTTTTGCTGATTTTGATGTAATGATTGTTGTATCAATATGCTGAAATTCTCATGCTCTTTCTTTAGTATAAATAGGACCTTTGTAAACCCTACTTGGGTAAGTCACACCTGAAATACAACAGGGAGCATTTTTCTTCTTAATTGTGTGTTCTTGGTGTTTTAGTGTGTGTTCTTCATCTTTTCTCTTGATTTCTTTATCAATCTTGAAGATTGATCATTAATGCTTGTAGTTCCGCACTACCATTTGTGTATTGGGTGAGATACATTGTCAAATTGGTCCTGAAAATACTTGTTTATCATATGACTCGTGGATCGCATGTTTAATCTATCAGAGTATATCAAACCTATGTTTACTCACCAACTATTCGTAGTTGACCTTTAGTTTGTACATGTTGTAGGTTTTGTTGCAAGATGATGATTCCACGTTGATGACACCATAGGATTCATGCGGACTTAGTGAGACCTAATCGTAAAGAGTTAATGAATTATTTGTATTGTTGGAATGGGATGATTAAAAATATCGCAACATTAATAGTGTTGTGTGCATTTGGACAATCATCGTACCCCGACGTATTCTGCCATCAGGGTGTGACAGTTGGTGATTTCATAAATGACTAACACAAGTAGGGGAAACTTAGTTGGTAACTAAACAAGAAACTGATAAGGAACACATAGGGTGTTTGCTTGGTAACTCAATTTTGAAAATCCCTAAGAATTCCACCCAAATTTGGCCTTGAATCACAAAATTGCTCAAGCCCTAGCTCTCATTTCCTTCATTATTGTTTTTGTGATTTCTAATGAATGAGAAATCCAGATATTTCTTTTCCTTTTATCTAATTAGAAATTTACAACTTTGGTCCCTCCTCTTTGACCACTTGATTAATTTTAACCAATTAGCTCCACTTTACACGTAACACCCTAATCTTTCATGTTTTATTTGTAAGTTACCTATTAGTTTAGTAACTAATAAAACATCATATAATTTACTATGGGTTAACATGTAGAACACAATACACCCATTACCCCCACACAATGAAAATAAATAATTTATCATAAATGAGTTTTGGGATATTACACGTTGGGACTGGCTAGCTGATGCCTTTGCCTTCTGGAGGATCGAGGAGAGATTTCTCAGCACCTACTCCGCCCCTGCCCCTGTTGCTACTGTCGTAGCTGTTGACATGTCCCTGCTCACTAAGGAGCCAGTGCAGCACACTATGTCGCTCCTTGCAGCATGACGAATACTCCATGGCCGCCGAATTGATGACCTACAAAGTGATCTAGAGAAGTGTATGATGACTGTAGTTGCATGGGAGACGATGCGGGAGCATATCAATTCACCACACATGTTTAAGGAGGCATGGTGCATCTAGGGCACAAACTTTTCAGTTAAGCTTTGGTTCCAGTGACTTGACAATAGTATATGTGTAGGCCAACATAATCATGTAAAGTAACTATTTTTGTATAAACCCTGAAACAAAGTTTACTAATCTCAAACTTATCTTTTTCCTAAATGTGTAAACTCACCAAATTTATTGTTGAATGTTTTTTAACATGTTTTTCACAGGTATAACTGCTGCATATAAAGTTGCTGCATCTAGGATACTCCGATTAGTCATATCAAAACAGTTTTACCACCACCGATATTAATCGTCCGCTCAAATGTTTCAAAATGAAAATTGTAAAACGTTTACCACTACCAAGCTTCTTATGCTAGACATTATAAAGTTGGATTTATAAAACCTTCATCATTATTAAATGCTTTCACTAAATGTTATTAGTTCAAGGTTTATAAAACTTACACTCGAAATTGTTTTTCAAACGACATGACCATGTTTCTCAAAGAATCATCTAGAGGCGTTCAGGATCACTGTGCGCTAAGTTTCATGATGATGCCACACCCTCGCGCGGTGGGTGACCGAAGTGGACGAGGGTGTGACATGGGGCCCGTTAGGCTGTTTGTATTTCTCTAAGGGAACGGATTTTATTAGTTTCGTAAACTGTTAAAATTCCTAGTCTTAGAAGTATTGGACCTAGACATGTATTACTTGGTGATGTGTATGAAAGTATACTTTGTGTGTTTATGTTTATGTAGTGTAATGATACGATCAGATCACGCCCAACCACTTTTGCCGCACATCGTGTTGGTGTCCGATGGTGGGCGCGGTGCGAGTGTGACATTTTGGATACATCATAATGGGGTAATTTGTTAGACGTATGATTGATGATGATACACCATAACATATTTTGAAATTTTGAAGGATCCATACTTAGAAGATTTGAAGCAATTTTCAAATGTTAATTGTGTTATAGTGGTCACTGCGATAGACTTTATTCTATTGCAAAGAACCTTAACTTGTTGCAATGAAGTTTTGACTATCACAGTGGTCATAGTGACATAATAAGTATATCGAAGTGACTCGAGTTCTTCGTAGTCAAATGTGCCTATCATATTGGACTAAGCCTATCACAATGACGATCATATCGAAATGCCACTACAAGAGATAAGCTTATATCAGTAGAGGGGTTGTTATGTAATTTTTGTTTAAGTTGTAATTTGGTGCTTAATTAAGATTTCTCAATTGTAATTAGTATAAATAGCCATATCAGGCATGTAATAGCCATATCAGGCATGTAATATGTACTAGGCATGAACCATTTTTAATACAATAGATTGCAATATTTAAGAACTTAGTGTGTATTGTGTGTTCTTGACGTTCTTCATATTTTCATCAAATTTGAGTGATTGTTGATGTGACAATCCGCCTTTTCAGGCCTTTTTCTGATTGAACTTAAACTTAAACTGTTATAAATGTTGTGTAAACATTTATGTGATTGAGTTATGTTGACCATACCAACTAGGGTTTGTATTACCATCACTACACGAGCATGCACTTGAGTCTAGACGTTTTATATTTTATGATTTTATGTAAATCATACGTTATAATTTCATGTGAAATTTTTTTCATTATATGTGACTATTGAACTTATGATTTTATGTGAAATATATATATATATATATATATTCACATGTTATCCTATGATTTTATGTGACAATATGTCACGTAATTATACGTAACGTACGTTTTTATTATTTTATGTGAGTAAATATACGTATCATACGATTTCATGTCCATCATTTTATGTGAAATCGAAAATTATTATGGATTATTATTTATGATTTTATGAGGTTATCTAAGGTCTATATCCTTATAAACGTTATACGTTAAATATAGTTTGGCATACACTCGTATATTTATCGTGAAAATTATATCCGTTAACCCCCGTTAAGTTCATTGAAGATTTATAAACCTCGAGGGACCAGTTTTGCCAATTTATAAACTCACATTTAATTTTAACAAACCTTGAGGGACTAGCGTTGTAATTACTGAAACCTAGAACCCTAAACTGTAAGTAATACGAGGGACCATTCTCTGCCAATTCCTTGAAGTTAATTTGAAGTTCTTTGGTAACGGACATCGTTCAGGCCGGCCGTCGACGCCATTGGACTCCCGGTAACCGTCCCCCATTAATTCGCGACATTAATCCCCCCATTCAGACTAATAATTGGCAACCTTAGTCTCATTCGATCAGCCTTATTCCACAATCCCCAAACTCTCCCTCTCTCGTTCTTGTGTTCTTCGGTGATCGATCACAGCGGGTGAAACCCGTTTGCAACTCCGATAAACCTGCACCAGTGATTCTCTCCGTGAACCAGCCACCTCTCGATTGCTATCAGTGTTGATCAAGCACTCACTTCCATCGAAGAACGTTGCCGGAGAAGAACCGCGGATAGCTACAACTATCGGTTGAACCGTCAATCGGGAGCGGCGTTATGGTGAAGCGTTTGGAGTTATTCTTGTTAGGATTTACAGTGCATATCTGGGTTACCGATTTTAATTTTTATCCGGTTAAAATCGATTTAGTATGAATTAATGCCAGATTAATTTAACAGCGGAAACGATTTAATAAAGACGTGAATATTACTGTAACAGGATCAATCACCGGACACGACAAACACAGGTAAAATATTTATTTAAAATAAATGAAATAAATATCTAAGCAAGTTAGGTATACCTTGGCAGGTAATTAGATTTATAGTTCGTTGACCCGGGTGTAACTCTTACGAGTCAATATCGGCCGGGTTCGTTAATTTGTTGGGTCAGGACACCCTGTTTCCAACAGTTTCCCACTTGGACTGAACGCGGCAGTTTAACGAGCACAGTTAGAGGCACTTTAGCTATGCATGGCTACACAAACCAATATTGACACATTAAGTCATCAGCCAATATATATATGATTGTAGATCAAGCAGACTTATGACTTGTGCATGCATTGTCATATGTTCCTTTCTGTATAAGACATTGATGAATTATGAGACATGGACTCTCATATATGATTCATCGATTCTCGTTCTCGATATAGTTCGAAGTGATCCAACAAATGCACAGTAAGTTTGGGTGAGGCCTCACACTTATCACTTGGAATCTACGAGGGCGCCTTTATGTCTAACTGTTGCCGAAGCAAGAATACAGAATTCCTTGTTGAGGCATAGAACTCCCACTAAACTTCAGAGCCATTCCCAAAGATAACTGTTATGGTTGGTAGTTACGCGCAACGTTAGGCTACAATCAAAGAATGTTCTTTAGTAGAAGGGAATTCGAATATGCATCTCAGGTCTAAGGATACATTAGAGCATGCATTAATCAAGCAAGCAAGACTTCTATGTTTGCATTTCATGATGTGAGTTACGTCCAACGTCATTCACCAATGAGGTCCATGAGTTTGAACGTTAAGGTTCAAGTAGTCACAATAGTCTTACTTTAGTATAGCTCCCACTAAACTAATCGACTACGGAATTTTAGAACAAGAACTTGTTTTTCAAGGATTAAACGTATTAATATTGAACACAGTTATGTAATTCATTATTACATAAAACAGATGGAATAAGAATAATATAGATAATTGTTGATGTTCATACATCCAAATACTAAATCAAAACATGTCTTTAGCTAATCTAAGCCCTATCGCTTCTCTGTGGCGTATATGAGTCTCTTGAGTCATAGGCTCAACTATGTTTCGATCTGTCTGTACTTTGCTTATTTTAATTTCATTTCTGTCAACTACTTCTCTTATGTAGTGGAATTTCCTCAGGATGTGCTTGGCCTTCTTATGAGACCCTTGCTTTTTGGCTTGAGCTATAGCACCTGTGTCATCGCACAACATCTCGATTGGTTGCCTAATGCTTGGCACCCCATCGAGTTTGGATATGAATTTCTTCATACATACAACTTCCTTAGCAACTTCTGAGGCGGCTATGTATTCGGATTCAGTAGTAGAATCTTCTACTAGTGGTTATTTTGAGCTTCTCCAGGAAACAGCCCCTCCGTTAAGAGTAAAAACGAATCCTGACTGCGAGCGAGATTCATCTCGGTCAGTCTGAAAACTAGCATCAGTGTAGCACCGCACAGTGAGCTCCTCATCAACACCTACGTATACGAGAAACATATCACTGTTATTTCTCAAGTATTTCAGTATGTTCTTTACAGTCGTCCAGTGAGCTAGTCCTGGCGTCTGTTGGTATCGACTAATCACGCTCAGTGCATACGAGACATCCGGTCGTGTGCACAGCATGACATACATGATAGATCCAAGCAGAGGCAAATGAGATCGATGCCATTTGGCTTATCTCTTGCTCCATTTGAGGTGCTTGAGATTTGTATAAGATTGTTCCCTTAGTCATGGGAACGGATCCTTTCTTGGAGTTGCTCATGTTGAACCGTGCTATGATCTTATCAATGTATGTGTTTTGACCGAGACCCAAAAAGCGCTTAGGTCGATCTCTGTGGATTTTAATTCCCAGAATGTAAGCGGCTTCTCCATGATCTTTCATAGCGAAACAAGATGAAAGCAATTTCTTAACTTCGTTAAGCATGGGTATGTTGTTTCCTATGATCAGTATATCGTCTACGTACAGTACGAGAAATGATATAGCGCTCCCACTTGCCTTTCTGTAAACACAAGGTTCATCTTTGTTTTGATCAAAACCAAACTCTTTGACCTTTTGATCAAAACGAAGATTCCATCTTCGAGATGCTTGCTTGAGTCCATAAATGGACTTGCTTAGCTTGCAAACCTTGTTTGGATTCTCTGGATCGACAAAACCATCAGGTTAAACCATGTAGACATCCTCTTCGAGTTGTCCATTCAGGAAAGCGGTTTTAACGTCCATTTTCCATATCTCATAATCATAGTATGCGGCTATGGCACAGAGAATACTGATCGATTTGATCATGACAACGGGCGAGAAGGTCTCATCATAGTCAATCCCTTGGGTTTAAGTGAAACCTTTCGCTACTAGTCGTGCCTTGTAGGTTTGCATATTTCCATGCATGTTAGTTTTTCTTTTAAAGATCCACTTGCTCCCTACTGCCCGTGAACCGGGGGGGAGGGGGAGGGGTAGCTCAATCAAGTCCCAGACATAATTGTCACGTATGGACTGCATCTCAGCGTTCATGGCTTCAAGCCATTTATCAGATTCTGGATCTGACATAGCAACTTTGTAGTTAGTAGGCTCATTGTTAAATTCGGCTACTAACAGAACGTCAAAGGCTTCATGATAGCCAGGGTATCTTTCGGGCTCTTTGCGCGTCCTTTCGCTCCTACGAACGCTTGTGCTTGTACTTGGATCTGATGGTGCGACAACCATTTGTCAGTCAGATGCAATGACCATTTCAGGGTTAGGTGTATCTTGAATCTCTTCAAGATCCACTGGATCACTATTTGTTCCATGAGCAAGAAATTCTTTCTCAAGGAACTTACCTTTCCTTTTGATGGAAATGGTATTTGCATCAGGATGGTAAAAGTAATAACCAGTATTACTATAGTATCCAACGAAAGTTACCTTTTAGCCTCGGGGATCGAGCTTGTTGTCAGATTCGCTAGTGACATAAGCTTCACATCCCCATACCCTGAGGTATGATAGTTTAGGAGGAGATCCATGCCATATCTCATATGGAGTCTTCTCTACTTTCTTGGTCGGTGCCAGATTTATTAGGCGAGCGGCGGTCAAGATGGCATACCCCCAAAAGGAGTGTGGCAAGGTGGTCCTGCACATCATCGATCAAACCATGTTAAGCAGAGTTCGATTCCTCCTTTCACTTACGCTATTTAACTGGGGTGTGCCAGGAGGAGTAGGTTGTGAAACAATTCCACATTCCTTCAGATGATTCAGGAATTCAGCGCTTAGGTATTCACCACCTCTATCAGATCGAAGTATTTTAATAGTTCGACTCAGCTAATTTTGTACTTCGTTTTGAAACTCTTTGAACTTTTCAAAAGTTTCATTTTGTGTTTCATCAGATAGACGTAAACATATCTGCTGTAGTCATCGATGAAAGTCATGAAGTATCGTTCGCGATTCCTCGTCTCGGTTCGAAAGGGTCCACACACGTCGGTATGAATAATGCCTACCAATCCTTGGCCCCGTTCACCTATATGGGCGAAGGGTGACTTGGTTAGTTTACCAGATACGCATGACTCACACTAATCGAATAATCGAAGGGATCTGCAACTCGGGACTCGATAATCCCAGCAGTCTGAAGCTTCTTAATGCGAGCCTTGCTGATGTGACCAAGTCTATGGTGCCATAACGAGGACTCGTTACTCTCAGCTTTGCTTCTTTTAGAAACATGATAGAGCTGATCGTTTGTTTGAACTTCTATCTCATATATACCATGTCGAGGTTTAGCCTCGAAATGAAAGATATCATTACGGTAAGCAGAAATCGAATTTCCATTAAATTTATACCGAAAACCTTGTTTAAACAGTGAATAGACAGAAATAATGTTCCTGGATAAACCAGGTGCATACAAACAGTTAACTAAAGTAACTACAAGGCCAGAAGAGCAGGAAAAATAATATGTGCCGGTAGCAAGTACTGGGACCTTTTTCCCGTCACCAACGATGAGGTCCATGCAGCCTTGTTTTGTCTTCTTCCACTTCTCAGGTTCCTGCAAAACATTACCGATGTGATAACCACATCCAGTAGCAAATACCCATGAATTGGATGAAACGTGTAAAAAGTTCAATAACATTTATTGACATACCTGATGAGCAACCCTTATTAGGGTTCTTGGTCATCTTCAGCTTTGCAAGATAAACGGGACAGTTACGACGCCAGTGTCTCATTTTGTTGCACTCATAGCACAGGCGCTCCTCAGGAGGCTGCACCTGTGGTTTCTTGCCTTTGCCTTCTTTAACCTTCTTGGCTTTGGAGATCTTTGTATTGGCAACGCTAAGCATATCTGGCGTGGTCCTGATCTTCACGTTGGGTATCAACGAAATAACCTCCTCGATCGTCTGAGCCGAACAATTAATTGCAAGAATGCGATAATGTTCTGGAAAAGATCTGAGCACTACATCAAGAGCCATCCCTACTGAGATGGAGTAGCCGAGGTCGATCAGCCTATCGCGATACGCTTTCATCAACATGACATGATCGTATGGTGAGGATTCGCTAGCCATAGAGCAGTTCACGAATTGTGAAAGTGCCTCGGCTCGCTCAATCCTTAGACCCAACTCAAATAAATCTTTGAGTTTACGCATGATGTCATAAGCAAACATCCACATGAAATTATACCAATAATCCTGATTCATGCTAGATAACATCAGGTCAGTGACGTCCTTATCATCGTCAGTGTGCTTTTGGAGCTCAGATTGCGAGTTCTCATTTAACAAGTAAGATGGAATACTCGCGATAGGTCGGTCAATAACATAAAGTTTCCTAAAGAGCCTTAAAAGGTTCCTTAGGGTAGTCTGCCATGCGAGAAAGCCAGTCTCAATGAAGGGGTCGAGTTGTACCATTGAACTTAATGGATGTGAGTTTTGTTTAGGCGATATTGCTTGAGGCCGCCAAATTGAGCCTTTGGAGCAAGGTCGTGTAAACAAACTGAAAACGGTTATCAGTTGTGAGACTCAAGTCACAACTCTCGGCATGAGGCCGCTATATACATGCAAGTGTATTTTGCGATACGTTTAGCCTCATCAGTGCCCACTTTAGCAATACACACCCGTAGCGCGGTGTTGAAGTACTCCAACACTGCGAACATATACGTCTAAAGCTATAGTAATCCTAAATGGTCGATGCGACGGACATGGTGTTGAAATACTCCAATGTCCTCACCTCAGAAGGTACCCTCGGCACCAAGTGCGGTGTTGAAATACTCCAACACTGATGCTCCGGTAAATACGTTCCAAGTTCGACTTGAGATAGGATGGCACGAACGATAAGTTTTTAATAATTAGCATATAGGGATATTAATTACTTTTAATATCTAATTATCTTCAGACACGAATGATAAACCCTATCACCACTCGGGACTAGTAAATTAATTTAACATAATTAAAATTACTAAGTTGTCGCGAATGGCATATTGTGTGTTAAACGGCATATGGTCTTGACCTCGCTCGAGCCATACAAGCGAGATCATAAGGGACTTATTTAAATAAAATTAAATAAAATAAATGGTGAACAACCAAGCAGGCAACTCAGTGCGTTCTTGGATCCAGTTCAGTTCCCACTTGCTTCGATATCCCTCTGGCGTGTGTCCAGTCTTTGAGTCTTGGTTTTTTACAAATGTTACAATAACTAAAAAGCAGTAACCTAGCTCTAAATTTTGTACAACTTTAAAACTCTAAAACCGGGTCCAACAAACCAAAATTCGAAAAACATAAATGGGCCAAAACATATGGGCCAACTAGAGAAAAACAACCACGCCACATCACATACAATTACGCAATATTAAACAAGGGGTCGGCCGTAACACACAATAATAAAATTTTAACAGAATAAAAATTAAACAAGTAAGATTAATTCTAATTCGCAATTTGGATTTTAGTCAAAATTATAAATCACCAGTTACGAAAAGACCGGTTCTGGTTTGCGCGCGGTGATAATGGCTCTTATATCACTGTTGGGATTTACAGTGGATATCCGGGTTACCAATTTTAATTTTTATCAGATTAAAATCGATTTAGTATAAATTAATGACAGATTAATTTAGCAGCGGAAACGATTTAATAAACACGCGAATATTACTGTAACAGGATCAATCACCGTACACGACAAACATAGATAAAATATTTATTTAAAATAAATGAAATAAATATCTAAGCAAGTTAGATATACCTTGGCAGGATTCGAGCAACCGCTCGAGACGCCCGAATTCAAAGGACTCTCGCTAGTACGAACTGAGACGTCCGACTCGAACCGGCGAGTCAGGTCATCAACTGTGGCAGCGGCGGCGGCAATGGTGGCGGCCGTGGTAGGGTTACCACGGGTGATGGTGATAAAACTTCTTCCACCGGGATCGCGATAGCAACGGTCCCCACAAGGATCTCGTCACTGGTGACTTGCGGTGACGCGGTGACGATGACCGGCAGATAAAGCGGGGCGGGCCACGATGAGGGAACGGGGCACGGTGGCCTCGGATGCGTGAGGACCACTGGCCGGTGATAGACCGGCGTTGCGGCGGAGGAAGCAGCTGCTGCAGCTCGGGTCGCGGATTCGGCTCAAGCTGCGGCTTCGGCTCGGGCGGCTACAGATTCTCTCTCGAGTCGGGAACAGACACTGGCTAAACAGGGATCCATCAGTCGGGCGATGAATGATGGTGGTGGCGTCAGGTGGCGATCGGCGGCGGCAGGGTGGTGGCGTCGGTTGGGAATCGACGCAAGAAGGAGAGAGAGTGGAGATTAGGGTACTTCTTTTGACTACTTTCTCTCCACTCCTCTAATCCCTATTTTAATAATAGGAATTGCGGACCGGGGATCTGACGGACTGGGCCCGGTCGCGATTTCCTTTAGTCCACCAAAACTGATTAGTCTGTTAATTCAATAACAACTGATCAGTCCGTTTATTTTATTTGCGAGTGTTTTTAGTTGTAAATGTTTTATCGTTTAATTAAATAAATAATCAAGTATTTATTTAATTAGCCATACAGTTCGTTTTGATACTAATTAGCAGGTAATAAATTTATAGTCTGTTGACCCGGGTGTAACTCTTATGGGTCAATATCGGTCAGGTTCGTTAATTTGTCGGGTCAGGACACCCTGTTTCCAACAGTTCTCACTGGAGGTAATCCTAAAACTCATAGCACTCGTTATTTTGTGCCCACGAATTCGTTGATCGTCCGTGTTTAAAATAATTGTTCCTGGTTAAATATCACTCTCACAGGCTTAGTCGGATGGCTATGTCTTGTGATTCTTAAACCAGAAGTCGCCGGTTTGAACTAGTTCCACACCAAATCTTTATATATTTTTCTGTAGATCGTTTTTCTATCAAACGATGAGCATAAACAATTTTCCTAGTAGGTTTGAACCAATTGAGACCTCTAGCCCAGTGGTTAGGGCCTGGGCAGTGAGCCGGAGGTCACGGATTCGAACCCGGTGACCCCCAAATCCTTTCTCTTTTATTTTATTATTTTTTTGTTTAATCTTGAAGTTGCATGACCCAAAACCTATAACCGATTGTTTCATATGTTATTTTGAACCCTTGGAACCCTCATAGGAAAAGTTATCTTGATAGTTAATCCGTATCTTATATAAGTCAATCTTTCATCTCAATATATATAGACTTAGGTTTATTTGAGAACTTTTTGTTTTAAAAACTTTTGAGAACAAAATCTCAACCACTAATTTCATGTGGGGTCCACTATAATTCATTGCGGTGGGGGGGGGGGGGTTCCATATATATAAACTAGTGGCATAGAAATGGTTCTCAAAAGTTCTCAAACCCAATTGGTTCTCAAATGATCATCTCCCTATATAGGGTTACGTTCATTTGATATATATATATATATATATATATATATATATATATATATATATATATATATATATGCTTGTACACCATTCTGAGATCTTCGTAATAACGCTCAGGCATTGTCCATGTCTTCCTCATTTTCTAAGTTGGTTAGCAAACACAATCTATCAGCAAAATTTCCCCAGAAATTCGTCCTATACGTTATTAGTTATTTTAGTCATTTTCGTCTAAATGACTGGTCAATTTGATTTTTCTTCCTTTGCTTGATGGTTGTGAACTGAGCTGGTGAGTTGTTTAATCTTTTCCTGAAGAGCAGCTTCTTTTTCAGCATGTTCCTGCTCAGACTTTGCAAGTCTGGCAAGTGTTTTTTCCATCTTTTCCTGAAGTTCAACGTTATCTACAATGAAAAGCAAGTGTTTGATCAAGTTAAGAAAATAATATGATGATGCAAAATATAAGCAACAAAAAACCCAAGTGTTACCTTGGTTCAAGTGCAATCTTTGCAAATCAAAGTCTGATTTGTTGTCTCAAGTGCAATCTTTGCAACTTTGAGATCTTCAATCCCACTTGTAAGCTTCATGATTTTGGTGTCGGCACCGTCTTGAGACTTCTGAATATCTTGAGTCAACTTTTTGACTTGGGCTTTAAGCAAACAAATCTCATCCTCATTGTCATCACTCGTGTTAGGCTTGCGTCTTGCAGGAGGCTTCTTAGCTCTACTTGGTCTCGTTTTCTTCCCTCTTTTTGTTTTTGCATTCTTTGGAGTTTCTTCACCCTCACTTTCTGCTTCATAATTCTTTTTATTACCAGTCTTCTTCTGTGGTTTGACCACTCCTTTGACTGCTTGGGCTCCACTTAGCTTTTGTAACTCAGGTACGCATGCGGTTGTCTATAAAAAAGAACAAACGCATCCTCAAATATTCAATCAGAACATCAATTAAAGTAAACCAATTTGAAAGAAACATACCCTGCCTTCAGCATTAATAAACTCGATCATCTTTCCTGCAATGAAACAACGTAAAAAGAATAATGTAGACATGTAAATAAAAACTATCTTAAAAAGTAGTATGTTTAATATGGGCGCTTTCAACAATTAAAGAAGCAAACCATCAACAAAAGCCTTGCTAGCCTTCTTTTCTCTGGAATGGAAAAAGCCAGTTACTAGGAAACAGGCTAGTATCAGCCCAGACTTCAACAGCTTTCTCGATAACCTGTAAATATGACGACAAGTATTTGTCAAAACACTATCTTACCGTTTATTTTTCCAGGCTTTTTGCCCCATCTAGAATGAAACGACTAATCAACAGGAAAACGATTGTTGTCAGCATCAACTTCAACTGAATGCTCAATAACCTACAAATATTTTGCGTTACTTCTCTCAAACTTACAAGGACATTTCTCATAATTTCTAAACCCTAGAGATCTTCCCTTATCAAGCAAGGTAAACCACAGGGACCTTTTCTATAACTCCAAATTTTTTACTGCCTGTTTGACCCACAAACTGAAAAACATAACCTAATTGGCCGATTCAAAAGTAAACAGGTTGAAATCGTCACTTCCTAACTTAACAGACTAAAATTAAAGCTGAAAATAGTTGCAAACACACATCTTTAAGGGATTTGTGTAGTGCCACACATCCTTCTTTAGAAATACTGGCAGCACTCTGTAATGGATGAATTTTTGCCTGAAAATAAATTAATTATTAGTTAACACTAATATTATAATTAACAGCATAACTCATCTGACCCGTTTCTTTTTTTACCTAACTTATTATATGCATTCCCTGTTTAATCCGTTAGTGATAAAACAAAACCTAATCAATGACCCATACTTTTTAGTAAAACGTTTATATGAATTAGATTAAGTTTCATCTTTTGGAGATAAAGATGAAACATTGTCTTAACACATTCCTTTTATCCTCCGCATCCCGTGCTTTGGAAATCATCTCACACACCTGCGCCGGCGAACTATCTGATAAGGTGGTCGCTACCCAGGTGCAATCACCAATATGACGTTGAGCAAAGCTAATGTCTGTGATTGTCAACAAGCCTTTCTGCAGCAAGTTTTGCAGATATCGTTGCACATCTGCCTCTATTGAATCTGGTAAATTGGGACAAGGTGTTCACAATGGTAGAGAACATATAGATCTAGATCTCTTAAGAGAACTGCTTGATGGCTGATCTGATGTTGTGTAAGCAGAATTTTTCTGTAAAAAGGGAAAAATCAAAAATCAACATACGCTATATGTATTGAAATTTATGGACTTACCCCAGCCATATCAAAAAACTCTGTTTTCTGCTTTTGCTTCTTCTGTAAAAAGGGGAAAATCAATAAACCACATGGGCTATGTATAATGTTCTATGTTCATGTACTGAAGTGAAGTTACGTTCTATGTTCAAGTACCCAAGTTAAGTTCACAATCTAGGCAGTTAATGCGGTCAAAAATAAAATAGCGTTCAAGCACCACTATATGAAATAGTGTTATCGCAGTTTTATAGCGGTGCTATAGCGGTAATTTTAATATACATTTAATATATATATATATATATATATATATATAAATCATATCACAACAATTCATGACATGAATTAAACATCAGAAACTGAAATTCTGACATGAATTAAACATCCAAAACTGAAATATATATATGGTTCTATATAAGAATTAAACATCAGGTCAACAAGAGAAACTGAAATTCTGAGTTCATGACATATATATATATATATATATATATATATATATATATATATATATATATATATATGATTCTATATAAGAATTAAACATCAGGTCAACCAGAGAAACTGAAATTCTGAGTTCATGACATGAATTAAACAGCAATTCAACAACATATATTAAACATCTCAATAACTCATAATTTCATAACTTTAATTAATAAGGTTTGGGTCTTAAATGGGGAAAAACAAAAGCCACCGAATTATTCGGTTTTATGACTGGATTTTTTTTTCTTCAAAATAGCGGTCGCTACAACCGCAAAATTCAGGACCGAATTTTCAGGGAGGTCTGCTATACGCTATAGCACCGCTATTAACTGCCTAGTTCACAATAAGCAACCATGTTCAATTCACAAATCAAGAATATAAATTCCACGTTCATTTTTCCTGATGAGAATATCATATGGTAATTTTGTTATCAGTAACTTTGTATGCTAATTGAATCCTTTTTAATATCTTATTATTATCCATGTCTTTATTTTAACCAGTGACCGCTGCTCAACATTGTTATTTGATCTTCATAGACACTGCTCAGAACACAAAACGGATATATGTCTTACCTGTTGCAAGGAATTACGTCTTACCTGTTGCAAGAAAGTACGAGAGTCCAGGAAACGTAGAAATTCAAAAAGTCAATGTGGTTCCTCACTTGATTGTCATCTAGTAGCTGAAAAGAATGGGAATTTATTTTGTCTTGGTGAGTGTAAAACTTTATTAAAGCTCAGGCGTATCTTAGAAAAAACATGGATCTCAGATTTGAAAGCAAAAGTAGAACATATAATGAACAAATTCAGGTCGCTACCTGAGAAGAAACACGACTTGTCATAAACCAGTGGTGATTATGACCTCAAAGCATCTAATAGGGAAACTTCGGATGATAATTACCTATATTGTCGTTTATCCAAAGATGTCGTGACGAAAAATGAACTTATCCGCTTTCGTCACCATTTGAGGAAAGGTGAGCCAATAGTTATTAAGGATGTTTTAGATCATAGTTGTGGCATAAGTTGGGAGCCGGTGGAGATGTCGCGTGCATTGTGTGAACATGTGGATCCAAAAGTCAGTGCAAAGATGTCAGAACTCCAAGTTATTGATTGCTTGACTGGGGAACCGGTAATTCTCTTTCTTTAATGTTCAAGTTCATATTTTTAATGATTGTTTCTTATCATTTGCATATTAATTTACCATAATATGCAGGTCACGATCAATACTCAAGAGTTTTTCAAATGTTACATTGATGGTCCAAAGATGCTCAAATTAGAGGACTTTCCCCCAGACGAGTACTTTGAAGATATTCTGCCACGCCATTGTGATGAGTTTATTAGAGCATTGCCTTTCAAAGAATACACTGACCCAAAAATGGGTATTCTGAATCTTGTTGTGAAGTAACCACTAGATTCTTCTAAAAAGCTTGATTTGGGTCCGAAAGCGTATAATGCAAATGGAATGGCTCAAGAACTTGGAATAGGCAATTTTGTGACCAACCTTCATTGAAATACGTCAGATGCGGTAATAGTTCCATCCTGAATTAGTATATTTATACCGTTATTATAAATTTTGATGATTGTAAATGTTCAGGTGAATATATAGACACACATCACGGAAGCGGCAGTTAGTGATAAGCAGCAGTTAGCAACTAATGAGTTCAGTAGTTGGGGCTTTAGAAGTTCGTCCTATACGTTATTAGTTATTTTAGTAATCAACGTTATTTGCAAGAGCCACAAACTTATGATCCTCTCATCCTCTTTGACCAGTAACTTGCTATCGATCATCTCCGACACCCACTAATTAATTGTTCAAACGATTTATCAATGTCTGTGTTAGCGTGTTGTGTTTTTTGACGCTTTAAACGAGCCCATTTAGTATAGTCTAAATAAAAAATGTAAGTAGATGGTTTCATAGAATCCAGTTTCATTCACAGCTCAGTTTTTATAGTTCGGTTTAATAAAATAAAAAAAAATTAGCTTGTATACCTAGTCACCTCTAGGCAACTTGATGGTCCTAACTTAGCTTATCTTGGCCCAATTTTAGGTTCTTAACGATACTTTAAATCTAGAATTAAAAAAGAGGACCGCCTAATCCTAGGTTCGGTATTTTTATATCGGGTTCCCACGGGAAATACCCGAACCCGAGACCGATACCGACTTTTATCCAAATCAACTCCCAAAGTCAATTATGAACACTAATAATCGGTTCAGTACACGGTAATATTCGGGCCGGGTTTTCGGGAAAACTCGGGTAGACCGACTTTATGCTCACCCCTATGGAGATGTAAATATAAACAGAAACCGGTTTGCTGGAACTGAACCGGTTCCTACCCTAAGGAACCGATTTTTACATCTTTAGAATGAATACAAGACATTTGTTAATAGTGCTTACTTCTTCAGACACCTTGAGTTTCGTAGAAAACATTGCCATTAAAACGTATTTTTTTATTATTTTGTCATTTGCGTATTGTTTTCTAAGATTCGCACATTGTTTTATCATTTGCACTTGAACAAGAGTAATACGCAAGACTAATACCCTGTCTTTGAAGTTTAGAGTAATACACGGGGCATTAGTCTTGTATGTTCTATTAAAATTTCAAAATTCCCTTTTTATTTAAATGGTATAAATATTTTTAAATAATGATTTATTGTGGATTAAACCAACAGCATCCCTCCCCAATTAAAACCCTCTGCCCCTCTTCATCGGACCATTCGAAGCCTTCGATTACTCAGTTAAAAGGAAAACCCTCTTTTTGTTGGAATCGTTTGAAGATCTCTAACGTCACGATTGCTAACGAAGGTATTTAATTACATAAGACATTGATTCTTGACGTTTGATTTTGTATTAACATCGATGACGGTGTCTGCATAATATTTCATATTTAGGGTTTTAATTATTTGTTCGTATCACTTAAGTTCGAAAACTGTTATCCATGGATTGTATGTTTATTCCGTTAAAATCAAATTTTGATGAATAATAACCGTTAAGGTTTATAGATTCATAAACGAATTAGATTTTTAACTCTTTGTTACTATGGATGGATTAACGATTTCTTATGTTAAAAACAGCATGCATGACTATGATGCGAACTGATTATAGATTGGTAATCGGGACTGAATAATCAGTGGCCAACACCTAATTAACAACTTGAAGAACCAAGAAATGGGGAACATATATTGAGAGTTGCTAATCACACACAAACCCATACACCTTTTAAGTCTTGATATATTCTGATTTCAACAATGTTATTGATTCTCAAAATAAGTAAATGCATCAACAACGATTTTCTAGAAGGATACATTGAACAGTGAACACTAGTGTTTATAGTTTTTTTTTCTGGATTAATCCGACAATCATAACGATATCCTTTTGATCTTTTCTGTTTATAGGCGTTTGTTATTTTCTCATATTGGAAAACTTAGAGAAAGATTTATGTCCGTTTTCAATGATGAATTTCATACGGGAAGTGACTCCTATCACCACAGCTCAAGCATACGTTTTTTTCAAGCTTGTTATCAGAAACATATGCACGGGGAGCAATCTATGTGGATAGCGAAACAGAACTGAGAATGCTATATGAATTTATAGAGAATCCAAATCACTTAATCGTATCTCTCTCTGGAAGGTAACTTCTAAGAAGGCATTTGTTCTTTTATTAAAACTTAGATAAGTATCTACTTTTATTTGGTAGAATGATGTCCTAGTGGTTACCCCCTTGGCTCTTAGGGCTTTGGTTACTATGTGACCCAAGTTCTAATCCAAGGGGAGGCAGTTTTACCCCATGTTGTCTCAGGAGGGAGTTTCTGCCAGGAGAAAGCTTCAGGAGGGGGTGTCTTGGTTCTCACGGAGGTCCGAGTAATCGACCTTGGACATAGCCCCGCAAGGGTAGGCTTACACGTGAGACCAAAGTCGCCTGATCGATGCCGTTCCAAAAAAAAAAGAATGATGCCTAGGGTTTATCATTGACCACTTCTGGTTGTTTTCTTTCTCCTAGGCCATGGGTAATAACTGAAGATAAGACTAGAAATGGAATATACAAACCTACATAGCTTCTTGCCTAAGTATGAGGTAAAACCGTAAAAGTTGTATTCAACTTATCCTATTAAGGGGCTGTTTGGTAGGATCTGCATTATTAAGTGTTGAATCAGTAAGAGGTCTGATTGTATAAGAGGTTCTGAATCAGTTAGTGCTGGACCAGTAAGTGCTGTTTGGTTTGACCTCTGAATGATTGTGCAAAATGACTATTTTACCCCTGTAAATTATTTAAAGAAAAAACATACAAACCATCATAGAAAATCCAAATTACACATAAATACATAAAAATTCATAAAAACATACTATAATAGATAACCTTGAATTGTAATTAAACAAATGTCAAATTTTAAAATAACAACATAATCAAAATAAAATTGTTAATTACAACTATAGAATGTAACGAAATGTGCTAATCATCTATACGACCGACCAAATCGACCAAAGCACGTCCATCTTCCAAAGTTCCTTAAGTTCTTCATTCGTTCCTTTAAAAGAGAATAAATAGCAACCAATAAACCATCAATAGCAACATTTGAAAGCACGTTCTTGCCAAAGGTAAAATAGATAACCAACATGTTTATACAAAGTTTTTATTTAAATATAATTTAGATCAATATCATATAACGTGGGAAACTAACGGCAGGCACTAAATTAATCAACTTTGAATAAGAATGTAGCATAAGCCAAAAATTATAAGGACATTGGGCAGAGGAAAACTCACAGTAAAATGCTTCAAAAAAACTCTTTCCAAGCAACAGATAAAATGCTTACTAACATTTGACCCGTTAATGATAAAATGCTTACTGAATTGACCAATTTTTAAGTTCTATTGTCTATGGTATAACATGTACTTGTAACTGAGCATGAGGTAGTCTTGAGGGTGGCAAAGCTTGAAGGCAACTCTCTCTATTATCAAAAATAAATAAGCACATAAATTTATATCATATAACAAAATAAATAACTCAGTTAACAATCAATAAAGCCATGCCACAGCCTAAAACTAAGCGCAGGTACAAAAGCCACAAAATCAACTAGTCAAGCAGGTAAATTCATTGAGTCTCAGTTAAATGCCTCGTCCAAAAGTGCCCAGGGAGATAAGGGGCACAACCAAAACAAATCTGTTTAAATGATGATTAAAATCACTGCCTGGAACATAAGGGGAATGAGTAACTCCTCGAATCAGAATGAGATCATTAATCATATCAGGTCTGGCGGCTATTGTATTTGTGGTGTCACTGAAACCCAATTAGCCGAGCATAACACAGAAAAAAATTAAAAGAAAATCGTGAAATTTGGGCTGTTGAGATGGAGTCGAGAAAAAGAAAAAACATACCTTAAGGGAGGGAGCTGCAGCGAGTTGGTGGCTGGAGGGAGCCGACGACCGGGCTGCATCGTCGGAGATTGGTGATGGATGGCGGTGCAGCGGAGTTTGGATTGAGATGGAGGCGCCGGTCACTGGTAGTGTGGTACGAAGTGGTAGGGTTTTGGACTTTTGGGTGGATACGGAGAGAAGAACGAGAGGGTAGAAAAGGAACGAAGGGGGTTTTTTCTTTAAAAGAATGATTCAGATATGAGTTTAACACTTACCGAATAAGAGGGTGTTAAGAGGTGGGTTTTCATTAAGAGGGGTCAACCAAACACCCCAACATCTGACCGATTCAGATGTGATACCATTAAGAGGTTATAAAGTGTTTACCAAACACCCCCTAAGTATGGTTTGTGTTCTTTCTAATTTGGCATGTGTTAATATGTGTTGTTTCTAATTTGGCACGTGTGAATAATAGGATGATTTCAGGGCTTGTTAGTTATAGGACCGTTTGAGGCAAGTCTGTCACCAAAGGAATAGGTTCTAAATTTTAAAGCTGGAGATATACTGTGTTAAAAGCTGCTTAATGTTTCATCGCAGGAGTCTGGTACAAAGAAGAATCTGAAGGTTGTAGCGCTTGGAAAAGAAGGTTACACAGAAGCTAAACAACTAAAAGATTTGTATGTGGAATTTTGCAATCATTGTAATGGGCTTTTTCAGAGGTTAGCTATCGAGGAGAAGGAGAAGCTAAACGTATGCTAGTTTTTGCAAGTAGTTTTTTAAGGTGCCCGTCTATCTCGCCGTGGGTTGATTTCCTATATGGGCAGCCGGCTCGCTTATACCTGGGGGATGACTATATCTGGGCCACTACTGGGGTTCAACAGGGGGACCCTTTGGGGCCCCTTCTGTTTGCTCTTGTCTTACACCCTCTGGCGCATCATATCCGGGACAATTGCCACCTGTTGCTCCATGCATGGTATCTCGATGATGGCACGATTATTGGGGACGCTGTGGAGGTCGCCAAGGCTCTCAGGATCATTAACGAATAGGGCCCACCTTTAGGGTTGGCCCTTAACATCAAGAAGACTGAGCTCTTTTGGCCTTCATGTGATGGGGGCAAGGTCCGGTCGGGCCTCTTCCCGGCAGATATTAGCCGACCGACCAGGGGGGTAAAACTTCTTGGGGGGTCTGTTAGCCATGATGGCCGGTTTATACAAGAGTTGGCCGCGAGGAGGGCAACTACTGCGGCCGATCTTATGCGCCTCCTTCCCAAGCTTGGCGACCCACAATGTGAACTTCTTCCGCTTCGTTCGTGTATGGGTATTGCCAAGCTTCTCTTCGGGCTACGTACCTGCCCCCTACTCATATGAGGGCGGTTGCGGTTGGCTTCGACATGGACCTGCGATCGGCTATCGAGGATATTGTCGTGTGTGGCGGTCCCTTCTTTGGGGACCTTCAATGGCGGCTTGCCTCCTTACCGATCCGGCACGGGGGTCTCGGGGTTTCTTCAGCAGTCGAGGCGTCGTCGTACGCCTTTGTCGCCTCGCGAGCCCAATCCTGGGCGCTGCAGGACCATATCCTACGGGGGAGTGGGGTGTGTGGTATGGGCTCTGATTACGAGGATGCTCTGGCTGGTCTCCATGACACAATTCCGGGTTTTGATCTAAGCGGTTTCACTAACAAGGACACCGCCCCTCCAAAAGCCCAACACGTTTTGGCGAGTGCCCTCTTTAGTAAAAACATGCTTGAGATGGAAACTACCTATGAGATGACGGTCAGACAAAAGGCTGTTTGGGAATGCCTACGACAACCGCATGCGCAAGATTTCCTCCACGCTCTCCTAATTGATGGACTGGGGCAGCACATGTCGCCCGTTGAGTACCGGGCGATCCTCAAATACAGGCTCATGATCCCCCTGTTTCCCATGGACGAAAAATGCCCCGTTTGCAACAAGGCGTGCCTGGATTCGTTCGGGGAGCATGCTGTCCACTGCAAAGAGCTCCCTGGTTTTAAATACAGACATGACACGGTTCGGGATGTTCTTTTCGACATCTTCACGCGGGCGGGGATCTCGGCCAAGAAGGAAGCCCCTGTTAACTTTCTGTCTGATCCCTCGGATGGTCGTTCAACTCTCAGACCAGCCGATGTTCTCGTTTTTGGGTGGCAGAATGGGAAACATGCTTGCGTCGATCTTACGGGGGTTTCTCCTCTTGTGGGGCTGAGGGCCAATACTTTCAAGGCTGGCCAAGCGGCCTCCAGGGCGGCTGCTGGGAAGGTGAGCAAACACGAGAAAGCGTGTATTGAAAATCAACATGTGTTTGTTCCCTTCGCGTTTGATACCTTCGGTCATCTTGAATCGGAGGCGGTGGCCACGCTGAAACGGATCCAAAGAGTCATACACGGGAATAACACGACCTCCAGAATGAAGAACTTTGTATTTATACGTCTTGGTTTTGCTATTCAAAAAGGGCTGGCGGCGCAGCTTGTTGCCCGCCTTCCCGGCATGACAACTTGATGTCATGTGTCTTTCCCGCTTATGTAACTCTTCATATTATTAATAAAAATAGATCTTTTCTAATGGTTAATGGTATTAATACTGTTGCAACTGTAACTATAATGGGATTCCCTTTGGTTTTTTTCATTAATCGACTCATGTGTTTATTTTGTCTAGCACTATGCATCCCCATGCTTAACGACACACAGTTTCTCTTAGAAGCCATATTGACTACTTTGCCCTTGATGATTCTATAATAGAACATTTGTATAAGACGTTTTTATATATATCCCCATACTAAACACTAGGGTGTTCAAAACTGGATATCCAAAAATTCGGATATCCGAAATTTTCGGATAGTTGATTTCACTATCCGTATCCGTATCTGAAATTTCGGATATCCGATTTCGGATGTCCGAAATTTCGGATACGGATTCAGAAAGTGAACCGGATATCCGAATTCAATTTTTTTAGCACTCAAACACAAACACATAAAATCTGAAATTACTTATAAGCTACATTTATATAAATGAGATTTGCCAGAGAAAATTAAAACAATAATTTGGCAATCATAATTCAAATATGTTGTGCACTTGTGATAGATATGATTGTTTGACTAAGCTAGCTGTAGAGAAAAAACTTGTTGACTTGGTAATAAAGACGAGCAATGAATAAACACACCGGTGGACAAACGATTAAACGAATTGTAGAAGAAAGACTTAATATATTGGCCAGCCAATTTGATCAATAAAGACATTTACCAATAAAATCTGAAATTATATTGGGCGGAAGCGTTTTCTGATATTCAAAAGGAGCACCGAGTCTTTCTTTGACTACTTATTCAAAATTACATAGATAAAACATTAAATAATATTAATGTTGATAAAGGGTCGTCCAATAAAAAAATTAATAGGGTATTATAAAATTTAATACATTCGATTACTAAAATAGGGTTACGCTAGGGTGACGATGAGTTGTAATTCCCTCCAACGATTCGCCTATGGACACTGGCGGAATACCAGAAAGCTCAAACTATACGGTGCACGGATTTGATAAGTCAGTCCTATACGTTATTAGTTATTAACACATAATGATAATGATGAATCATCGTAAGAAGTTAGTAGCTATTAACACATATGTTATGTGTAATCCTTAGAACATCAATTTAAAACTTTTATTGTCAAACTTGGTTTCCTCGGGTGCACAAAATACACACCCTAGGTAACACTAATAAGCCATAAAAATAGAGTTTTATAAAATTTAATATATTCGATTACTGAACTCATTAGTTGCTAACTGTTGCTTGTCACTAACTGCCGCGTCCGTGATGTATCAATATATTCACCTGAACATCTACAATCATCAGTAATTTAGGATTTTTGATATCAAAATTTGGGACTTCTGGTAGCCAATACCTAAAGATTGGGATTATTATCAGAGTTCGTTTTCGGTAAATAAAAAACTTACATGTATTTCTTTGTCAACAATCTGGCTTAGACCGATTTTTTGCCAATGAGCACTTTCTTCCATGATGAACCTAAAAACAGAGATTCAAGATTCAAATTGTCTATTAGGTTTTAAAATTTCATTAGGTGACGAATTACACAAGTATATTACAATATACGGATAAAATAATCATTTAGCTTATTTTTATCTAACCTTTTAATGTTCTCGACAATCTCACTTCTATTATGAATCTCCATCATCTCCATTGAGTCCAAATGAAGGATAATTGGTTTATCCTTTTCGCTAGACATGCAAACGATGATCAAGCTTCAATGCTCACTAGATAAAGAAAATAAAACTGAATCAATATATCTGATTTAGACAAACTGCTTTTGAATGTAAAAAAATTGGAATGAGTACATATGTAAAAAAAAACTTACTTTTCAAAAATTGGAATGACTAGATATGCTTTCTCAAATATATTCACACCATTCCACCACTTTCTTAAGTTGTTGATAGCTTTTTCATTAAATCTCTATTGATAATAAGTAATTGAAAAAAATAAGATAATCATAATAGTTTACAAGAGAGCAAGAAAGATAAATAGATAAAACCTTGCATGATATGACACTTTTCCATTTGGTGTAAAAAAACGTATTGAAGAAATAGTAGTCCCCTATTGTTCCATTTGTTTGGGATGCCTCCTGCTGAAAATATCTGGCCAAAAGCATAAATAATATGATGAAAGCAATTCAAATCAAAGCTGATTAGATAATAAAATTATTGGAGATTAGATTTCAGAGTAATTTGAGTTACTTATCGAATGTAAATGTCCATCATAGATTCATCCAAACATTGTTTAGGAGCGAAGTTGGCAATCTCGGTAACATAAGCTACACCGTGATTTGGATCTTCACGTGACGGATAAAAAATGAGGCGCCCTTCTCCTTGGATCTTATCCTTTCTTCGTTTTATTCCTTTCTTCGTTTCGGTTGTAGCAGCAGCAGCAGGATCAGTTTCAGTTGTAGGAATAGTTTTAGTTCTTATTCTTGAGCTTCTCCTCAGAGTCAACTTGACAGCTGGATTACATCCAGTTTCATTCCGTCTTTTCTTGGCCTTTTTACCACTCAGAGTCAACCTGACAACTGGATATCATTTTCTAGAACCTTTTCGAACCTTTTTCGCAGATTCTTTCTTACTTCTCCTTTTGTGTGTTATGAGTTTATCCTGCAATTCTTCCTCTTCATTTGGTGATGGAATCACAGGTGTTCGTGGAGAATGTCGAATTAGAGAAGTTTCAGTTTGTTGTGGAGAGCTGCGATGATCATAAAATTCTTCCTCTTCTTCACTTTGAACAACATGAAATTCTTCCTTTTCTTCACTTTGAACAACATGAGTACTTGCACTTGGTTGTGGAGAGTGTCGAATCTTTTCATTTATTGATAGAATGATTTAAAAAGGAGTCACAGGTGTTCGTGGAGAGCTACGAAATTCATCTTGAACCTCTAATTCCACATGAGGTGATTGTGGAATTAGAGGTTCTTCATCAAAATTAAGCATATGTCCAAATAAAGGAACATCTTCCCCAAGACCAACACCATCATTTCTTGCCATATCTGACATAGCCTTAAGCTTTAAATGAGATATATCTAAATATTCTCAAGGATGAACAAGGTTTGGAATTTTCTGATTGAATATGTACTGAAGAAAATGTGGAAACATTAAAAAATATGGTGGGCGCTTGATATGAATGCACATTGAATTGAAAATGTAATTAGAGTTACTGAAATTCTCTTGGTATACAAACCCAATCATCATTGATGCCATATGTTGGGATAATTCGTCGAAGCCGTTTTTTCTACAACTCATGCACCGTAGGAGCATGTGTGCAATGTATCTCCACACAGGGTAAAACACTTTTTTTTTGTACTGATTCTGAACAGGCTCTAAAGTATAGCCCATTTGTTGCATACAAACTTTAACTTTTTCCTTAGAATAATCAATAACGCCTTCAAGGTCATCCAATTCAAACGTTTCGCTAATCACCGCCTTTGTGATGATTATATCATGATCGTCAACCCTAGCGTGAATTTCACCATCTACAATAGATGCGGAGCCCCAAAATTGCTCAATGTGGCTCTTACAAATTTCTGAACGAACTTCTAAGGCCTTGTATAATGAGGATTTCCTCATAAAATTAATAATAGGATTAAACTCAGGGAATTTTTCTGACTCCTCAAAACATGCAGCAGAATTGTAGCAAGGAAATTTATTGAAATCGGCCATCTAAAACGAATCAAGGGACGAGATTTCAGATCAGAAATTTAATACATTCGATTACTAAAATAGGGTCACGCTAGGGTAACGGTGAGTTATAATTCCCTCCAACGATTCGCCTATGAGTTATATTTTAGTAATCGAATGTATTAATTTTATAAAACCCTATTTTTATGGCATACTAGTGTTTCCTAGGGTGTGTATTTTGTGCACCCGAGGAAACCAAGTTTGACAATAAAAGTTTTAAATTGATGTTCTAAGGATTACACATAACATATGTGTTAATACATTCGATTACTAAAATAGAGTTACGGTGAGTTATAATTTCCTCCAACGATTCACCTATGGGCGCTGGCAGGATACCAGAAAGCTCAAACTATACGGTGCACGGATTTGATAAGTCAGTCCTATACGTTATTAGTTATTAACACATAATGATGATGATGAATATAGTTTTGGTTCTCTATCTTTAGGGTTGTTTCATACCCGAGTTGATGCCTAAGAGATCATGTTTAGCTTTAAAAAGAGGTGTCACCGTTTCTTTGGGGTTATGATCTCTATCGGCACCCTGAGTAGTAAGAGTAATAAACTAAAACACCTAGATATAGATGTGCCAAGTTATGTCAATTAGCCTAAGAAAAAGGTCTGTTGGACCAGTTCTACTTCAAGGCATTATGCGTTAGTAATCTTTGTTATTTTTACATTCAGAATCATGTTGGGCATTTGCCACTGTTGCGTGTCTCGAGGCTTTTAACCACTAACGAACAGAGGATTTCGTAAACTCTCTGAGCAACAGCTAATTGAGGGCGCTAAAAAACTGAAGTCTGGTAATGGTTTCATATCCGAGGCCTTTAATTTTGTTATTGAAAACGATGGACTCGCTGCAGAAAAAGATTATCCGTGGATAGGCGTACTGAATCAATTCCGTAAAACGCAGGTCCATCATATATAACCTTATTAATAGATGTTCTTCATTATGTGTTAGTCCACCACCGTTTTCAATAACAAAATAAAAGGCCTCGGATATGAAACCATTACCACACTTCAGTTTTTAGCGCCCTCAATTAGCTGTTGCTCTGAGAGTTTATGAAATTCTCTGTTCGTTGGTGGTTAAAAGCCTCGAGACACGCAAAAGTGGCAAATGCCCAACATGATTCTGAATGTTAAGATAACAAAGATTAATAACGCATAATGCCTTGAAGTAGAACTGGTCCAACAGACCTTTTTCTCAGACCAATTGACATAACTTGGCACATCTATATCTAGGTGTTTTAGTTTATTACTCTTACTACTCAGGGTGCCAATAACGATCATAACCCCAAAGAAACGGTGACACCTCTTTTTAAAGCTAAACATGATCTCTATGAAAATTAAACTCCATGGTTATAAGAAGACCCAACATGTCATCTTTAATTGCCACCATAGTTTGAATTTTTAAAAGTCATGAGTTTGACTTCTATAAACCTTATTTTTATGTCACTGAATTAGAAACTTATGATCCTCTCATGTCATCAACAATTTTTGTAAGGTATGGCTTTTGGTTTATAGAAGTCACCGAACCAACAATTTCAACTAAGACACCAAGTGCAACCAAAGTGTTTTATCTCGAAGATCAAGTGGACAAACTGAGCAAATGCATCTAAAATCCTAAATTACTGTTCACAGGAAGAACATCAAAAGCTAGTGCATTAAAAAAATAACATTTGTAATCGACTTTACATGTCCAAAAGTTGAGGTTTTGGGCTAAATATCACATACTTATATTTACTAGTACTGTTTGTATGGATTAAGAAAAATGAGTATGACTTCTACGTACACAACATCCAAAAAGTAATGGCTTATATATATCTGGCATATAGTCGCACTAAAGAACATAAAGCGTCATATACATGAAGAAGAAAACAAAATCTAATTAAACGTTCATTTTAAGGAATGCAAGAGGTTGGGCTTTTACTATCAATTACATGTTTTGAAAACAAACATAGATTGCAACTTTTTATACTTCTTTTATTCTACTTTCTGTTAGGTTAATCGGATTGTATTTACGGGTATTCAGGGCATGGTTATTAGTCACCAATAGTTTATTTTAATAAAATGGAATTAGTCGGAGATTGACCGGGTTTGAGGCTGAACTATCCGTTGGATTTGGATGGATTCAAATTGCACATGGGTTAAAAGGAATGGTCAATTTGTGTACCGATTTCTTGGATGAGTAAGGGCTATAATGGCATGTTTCCTTTGGTTAATGAAGTGCGTTTTTTTTTTTTTTTTTTTTATCTGTTTCTTATTCATATCATGTGCAACTTTTAGCTTTCATTTTTTTTCATTTTTCACTTACATACTTGAGTGTATTTAAGCTAAACTAATTTCTTATTCATATCATGTGCAACTTTTAGCTTTCATTTTTTTTCATTTTTCACTTACATACTTGAGTGTATTTAAGCTAAACTAATGAGGATGATCACAATAATAAATCAAGCACTTATCATTATAATCAATTAAAAAGTAAAACTAAGATTTATATTATACCTTATTATGAAAGTAGTCTATTCCACTTGTAACATGTATGTCTATCATCTTTTGGTTGCTTTGTGTTATACTTGTGGAGTATATAATTCTAGTTATCTCCTTATTGAAATGAAATTAAGAGAATTATGTTTATAAGAACTAACAGTTTTTTAGAGAATAAAGAAAAACACTTTTGGGTCACTTGAGCTTATGTTTTGATTTACGGGCGTTGGAATTTTCCAAACTCAAAAACTAAAACTATAACTGAAATTGAATCGTTAAAAGAAAGTCAAATTAGAAACTTTCAAATTCAACTACAAACTAAGCTGTTTAACCAAACTAAAATATAAGCTGATTCGCAATAATAATATAAATAATCTTGTAAATCAGTTTTGGTTTACACTTACATTTTGATTCGCCATCATTGATTGGAAGAACAAAATTGAAACTTAAAAATACCACCAGAAGAAGTTAGATATTAATTAAAGAGAGAGTTTAAGTGTGGTGATGGGTTGTTGGATACTTGGATGGATAGATAGTGTATTTATGGCTTATGCAAGTCTGAAAAGTGTGATAAATAAAAACGACAAATTAGCCTTCAAAAAGCTAGTATCATTTATATGTCACGTCTCACGTGCCTATCAAAAAAATATATATGTCAGGTAAATTTGATCATTGCTTTTTTCATTGTAGATGGATAAGATAGCATCAAATGAGTGTAAAGTTAAAAAGAGAGTTAATTTTTTTTTTCTTTTTGAAATTGTTGGTTAAAATCTCATTACGAAATTTTAAAACTTTACATAAACTTAGGTTTTTTTTATAATTAAACTAAAATGAACTGTTTTTTCGGTTTGGTTTCACTGATTAAACTATACCTTTATAAAACAGTTAAAATAAAACATAAAAAATGAGTAGCCCAAAATCAAGAATCTTGTTACCTTTTACTATGATAATTTTTTAATAGAAAAAAATTGTGTCGTATGTTTTTCAAACAAGTAATTTGATCCACGCGTTGCTGCGGGGTGTTAGTGCTAATCATCTTGACCTTTTGTTGTTAAAATAGTGCTCTTTCATGTTTATTCTAGATAATTAACCCCGTCCATTGGAAAATAGTAAACCCATAAGAATATGTAGTTCATCACTTTATAAATTAACCGAAAGTAATGGTACATAGCTGATTTTATTTTGAGTTATGGACAAAGAATTTGAAAAATAAAGTTTATATCAAATTAAAACTATAGTCTTCAATAGTTTTCCATTAATTTATTAATAGAGATCAACCGCGCATTGCTGCGGTGACCCGGATATGGCATAGAAACATGTCGTAAAAAAGATCATACCAAAGTATATGAGTAATTAAGGTTATACTATATTTTTCAATAGGTTAACGTCTAACCGAGGTATTTTAACCGGTTATTAATTGTTTCGTAACTCGGAAGCCTCTAAACGGTTTGGAACTTAAGGTTTATACCGGTTAATAACCACTTTGTATTGTACCAGTTAAAAAATGGCTTTGTTAGGTTAAGCGGTTTTTTCTATGCACCTCTAGGCAGTGGTAATCTAGTATCAGATTAAAGAAAAAAAGCGGATTAAAAAAAACGTTTGATGCTAGATTTGAATCTGAGCATGAGCTACAACTATAAAATTGCGCAATCAACTGAGCTTGAGAACTTTATTAAGATGTTATTGATATAGAAAAAGAATATTTGGAAATCATATAACTTAGTTAACGGACAAAGTTAATACATGACTCTTACACAACTAAGTTAGATGTGAAAATAATCAAAAGAATATCGTTTTAATAAGAACTAAGTAATAGAAGGAAAAAGAAAGAAAAAATGAAGAAGGAAAAAGGAAAGAAAAAAGGAAGAAGAAAAAATGAGAAGAAGGAAAAAAAAAAGTTGCTGGAGCATGGTCTTGAACTCGAGACCGCCTAGGTGAAATACTAGAGACCAAACCAACCAGGCCAGGATTCCTCTTTGTTTCAAATTAGAACAACAATCTATATATATATATATAAACTTGTTTTTTGTTTAAAAAAAAAAGGTTGCTGGAGCATGGTCTCGAACTTGAGACCCCCCAGGTGAAATACCGGAGACCAAACCAACCAAGCCAGGATTACTCTTTGTTTCAAATTAGAACAACAATCTATATATATATAAACTGGTTTTTTGTTTTCTGGGCACAATTGCCCATAAGTGTGGTTGTCTATTGTATATATA